>JACXGM010030547.1:0-13251 GCA_016801145.1 Umbra pygmaea
GGTTTGGGCATCTGGTAAGGATGCCCCCTGGGCGCCTCCCTAGGGAGGTGTTCCAGGCACGTCCAGCTGGGAGGAGGCCTCGGGGAAGACCCAGGACTAGGTGGCGGGATTATATCTCCAACCTGGCCTGGGAACGCCTCGGGATCCCCCAGTCGGAGCTGGTTAATGTCGCTCGGGAAAAGGACGTTTGGGGTCCCCTACTGGAGCTGCTGCCCCCGCGACCCGATACTGGATAAGCGGACGAAAATGGATGGATGGATGGATGGGGGATTATTAGGTGGCCATGATTGAAGTGAGGCCTGGTTGGGAATTTGGCCATGACACCGGGGCTAACACCCCTACTCTTACGATAAGTGCCATTGGATATTTAATGACCACAGAGAGTCAGGACACCCGTTTCACGTCCCATCCGAAAGACGAGACCCTACGCAGGGCAGATGTCCCCATCACTACCCTGGGGCATTTTAGAAAGATTTTTAGACCAGTGGGAAGAGTGCCCCCTACTGGCCCACCAACACCACATCCAGCAGCACTGGTCTCCCATCCAGGGACTAACCAGGTCCAACCCTGCTTAGCTTTAGAAGCAAACCAGCAGTGCAATACAGGGCTCTATACTGCTGGCTGATATGGATGACAAGACCCAATATTAACATTATAAGCTGACTAATTGATCACTGTAAAATCAAATTCTTAAAACAGCATTTGTATATAGGAATGATTAGCGATAAGCCAGTGGTCCTCAAACCCTTCCATGGAGGGCCTAGTGTATGCAGGTTTTCGCTTTTACCCCAAATGCAGGCAATGGCACCGGTCAGGGGTTTGCTTCCCTTCACTACGGTGGCGGGATGAGTGGAGGAGGTGTCAAAAGGCATCCCTCGCTTAGATCCCCGCTCGAGGCACACCTTGCTAAGGGTTCGTAGGAGGCGGAGAGAGAAGAAGTCCACCCCTGCTCCACCACCAGCACCCGCCGCTTAACCCGCCCCTCAACCGTGACCGTCTCTTAGTGGGCATCAACACACCTCCCACATGGACCCACCACATGGTGCAAAAAATCAAGACCAATTAGAGCAGTGGTCCTCAAACCCTTCCATGGAGGCCTAGTGTATGCAGGTTTTCGCTTTTACCTTGTACAAGCCTGATGGAGTAGCTCACTAATTGGTTAGGCTCTCCCCACACCTGGCAGTCTAGGTCCTAATTATGCTCTAATTGAAGGGAAAGACCAAAAACCAGCATACACTAGGCCCTCCACGGAAGGGTTTGAGGACCACTGCGATAAGCAGTCTCCACTTTCATTTTTCAAGTTCAGTTTGGGATGCTCTCATACTTAAAAACACTGTGGCAACTTTTACATTGCACATAATGATCCCTGATCCTGACCCTCTGTGAAATCTTTGCTGGTAGCCTTGGCATTACACTTTTTGGTCTATTAGCTTCCAGCCTTCTAATTTTTCTGTTTACCATCAGCAGTTGTGTTGTCTTTGCCCCAAGTTTCTCTTCAGCATACCTTAGCTTTGCTCTTAATTTGGCCACAATCTTTAATGCCCACTCTCTTTCTTTTAATGACTGGAAGTGTTCTCTGGGGGGTGGAGGCCTCCATTGGTCCTGTCAGGTCTAACTTTTCTTCGGTTGGTGTTCTGTTCAGATTTTCATTATTTGTGTCCACTTCCTGTCTGTCAGTTTCTTCGTTTGCAAAGGAATTTTCTGGCTCGCTTAATGAAGATGCTGGGGTTTGATCTAGAAGTTCTTGCTCTTGCTTTTTTTTCTGAAATGTTTTTCTGAATTTTTCTTCCATTGTATTTTTTTTCTCTCATGCTGTTTACTTGTGAGGTCCTGAGTACTCTTAATTTTACAATTTTCCTTACGTTTCCTATACCTGGAGAAAGATAAATGAATGAAAGGTGAAATGCAGTAAGCACTACCATGAACACAAACTATGGACTATGATCAAAATTGCACACAATTGTTCATTTAGGAATAGTAGGTGTGTGTGTGTTTGTGTGTTTGTGTGTGAGAGTGTGTATGTACAATATATATTATTATGTCAGCCTTCACGTTTGCCTGTCAGCATCAATGTGTATGTACATGAGTGTGTGTGTTTGTGTGCATGAGTGTGAGTTCAAGTGTTGATCAAAACAATGAATCTAAGTTATAATTTCCCTATTATCACCCTGTCCCCTAACCTCTCCGTCTCCTTTCTTCTGTACTCCTCCAGTAACACTGGATTGCTGTATTTTTTTTTCCTATGCTTTGCCAGCCTGTCTTTTGCTGATGCCCTTTTCTTTTCAGCTGATGCTTGCCTGTAACAAAATACACAATAGCCCTCTTGAATGTAACATTTCGTAAAAAGACATAGAAATGCATCGTTTCACAGTCAAACTATTTTTTTAAGGCAAAATATCGAGTTATATTGAAATGAGCAAGCGTTAAAGTGCATGTCCCTCCTTCATAAGTCTGTTTCTCATTACCGAAACATTGAGTCTCTCCACCACAACAGGTCTTCAATTGTTGCGGTGAATGATAATGGTGTTGCGGAAGATGAGTGACCTTAAACATTCTTGCTAACTGTGGAAGCACCATGAGGGCTAGCTAAACTGTCCCTCACTTTTTATATTTAGACCATAATGGGGTATATAGTAATAAAGAAATTAAAATGGCAACATTTTTTTAAACTTAACAAACTCATGTTTCGGTAATGAGAACTAAAAAGTTGTGTAGGTACAATGACAAACAAAATTTTAACTTTTACCTGGAGAGAAAAAATAAGAACTTCTTACCTGGTAGCCATCTTGAGTGTCATGGTCAATTATGTCCCTTCTAACAAAACTCCTTGAAAATGTAAGTTCCTTGAGGGCTTAAACAATGAATTAAAAATGTTGCGGAGGATGAGAAAATTGGTCTTGGACACATATATATTCCTTATTATTGTCACTACATTTACCAATGATCACCAAATACCACATGTTTCTTTACTGTAAATGTTTATAGTATAACATGCACTGACCATTTTTCGTTTTTATATTTTTTAATTACTAATATTTCCATCTCAAAGAACCCAAATCCAGTTATGGACGCATTGCGGTAATGAGAAATTTGCCCTTAAATGTGGAAAAAACTATAAAATTGGTATTTATAGTTTAATTTGAAATCATGTGCAAAATAGTACATGAAGAGATGTTTATAACTGTATCCTTCTTATTTTGATAGCATTTACTTTTATTATCAAAATGCTTCATGACACCTTCTACATCTGTTTTCGTGAGAATCACCCAGATGTTCTTTATTCCCTGCCTCCCTTTTGAGTGGATGTTAATTGGTTTGCTATTTAGTTCTACTGGTGTCATGTGGGTGTGTGCCTCATTGTTTGGAATTGCCAATTTATTACGTTCCTGCACTGTCAGTAAGTGAAAGAAGTGCCTTGTTATTGTTTCATGCTCGCTTTCTTATTTGCTCAAGTAAAACCGGCAGCTTACAGTAAGGTTACAGTAAAACCGGTAGGCCTCGGCTGTATTATAGGGCTGTGCCGATACAATGATTTAATGATGAATCGCAATTATTTTCACGATTTTGTATCGATACTCTGAGCTCTAGAATCGATGTTTGCTCTTTTTATTTAATGCCGGTAACATGTGAGAGAAAGAAGTAACGTGAGTGCAGTATTAAGCACAGTCCTGTAGGTGTCAGTAAGCACTAAACAGCAGGTGTCACGTTTTCTTCTTCATTGGCTCCAATGGCAAGGAAAAGGCTTAACGTGATTTAATGTACCTAAACAACAATCAATATTAACCATATTTCTCACTCATATTTCTCATCATAACCACTGAAAACTATAAAAACAACTAACCCAAAAAGTATTTCGGCTTCATTAGTACCTATTGTAAGGAAAAGGCTTAACGTGATTTAATGTACCTAAACAACGATCAATAACAACCACATTTCTCTCTCATATTTCTCCCCATAACTTGTTTTTTCAGTTTTCAGTGGTTATGGGGAGGAATATGAAAGAGAAATGTGGTTATTATTGATCGTTGTTTAGGTAGGCCTACATTAAATCACGTTAAGCCTTTTAGGTGTTAAAAATATGCTCTCAATATACCTTACCTGACACTGCTGTTGACATCCTGCCGCTAAGTCGATCACACTGGTTAAACTATTCTGAAGGTGAATCCTTAAATGTATATGTTTTTTCAAATTTAAGTTAAATTTCTTATTAGGGGTAATATTATTAGACTGTGTAATTCAAAAGACAATCTTTAAATAACCCCCATTAACAAAAGATTGCCCTTTTGAAGTATATAAATTGATATTTTTTGCGTTTCTTTAGCACTTCAGCACCTATCGGGATTCAGTTGAGATCATGATAAATCATGATGTATTGAATCGTAACATGTGTATCGTGATATATGTTGTATCGCGAGGTACTTGCCAATACCCACCCCTACTGTATTATTGGTATTCGGAATCTTTGACATGGATATTGTAAAAAAAGATTTCAACTATTAGAATTATAGTCTGTAGTGTGGCTAAAACTCTGTGAGAGTAGGAACTGTAAACTAAAAGATTTCATTCAGGATTATGGTAGCATAGTAAACAATAAATATGAATAATACAAATATTAATGAATTAATTATTTTGCTACAACATGAATTTAGCCTATGCTAAATGTTAAATTATGAGAAGCAGAGTGTCGTAGTTGTAAAATAATCAGCAACAATTCTAAAACTTGACAGCAAGTCACTTAAATTTTTATATTATATTGCAAATACTAAAGTTTGCTAATAAATACTAATGCTAATTTTAGGCCATGATACACATTATTTAGTTAGTTCTCAGCCAGGGCTAAAGATATTTTGTCTGAGGTTATTGGCCATTGAGCATTCATTCAGTGAGAGGTGCTTAGCGCCTGGGTTGCTTAGCAACCTGTGTACCAGATAATTGGCTGGGTACCAACGTTAGGAGGCGTCTAATTTTGGTGGATTTAGTAGGAATCATGGGTAAAGAAAACATGGAAATCATTTTTTTTATTGGACAAAGGAATAATGTAAAATACACATATTTAGTAAAAGTCAAGAAAGGAGGAAAGTGTAGCTTTCAAAATCACAGATTTATTTTAATTACAAACTGAAATGCCAGATGGTGTCGGCATTTGGTGGTTATAGTAATAAGGAATCACTGCACATCGCTATATGCACTAGTAATGACATTTCAAAATGTTAAGAGGCTAAAAGCCCTTTTTACAACTTGCCCCATAAATGTGTAATGGGTGTAAACTGGAGAAGGGGGATAACACGGTTTTGGCAATACAGATTGTTTGAATTATTGACAGCACTCCAGATATCCAAACAACAGAGCGACGTTTTGAAATCGCCTGGAATTCTCCTTTAATGAGACAACCACTGACAAGATGGCCGCTGGTCCTTTTTTGGCAGGGCTGAAATGCAGTGGAAATGAAAAAAACTATAACAAAAGAGTAATTTCACAATCCAATTTAGCTTATACTATATTGAAAACATGTTATTAACACGTTAATTTATTATTATTATTATTATGTGATGTTTTACTTTGTGAATTTAATTTATTTTTGGAAATATAGGCAAGGCAAGTTTATTTATATAGCACATTTCATACACAATGACGATTCAAGGTGCTTTACATGAAAAGAAGAACATAAGAATATAAAACAGGTAAAAATAAAATTAAAACAATTAAAAATAATTAAAATAGTACAGTTAAAAATAAAAACAAGAGAAAGAGAGAATTACAATAGTACATATAAAATATAGTGCAATCAGTTCGGACAGTAATTGCGTAGCTAAACAGATGTGTTTTGAGTCTGGATTTAAAGGGGACTACTGTTGGAGCACATCTGATTTCCTCTGGGAGCTGGTTCCAGCTGCGGCTGGCATAATAGCTAAAAGCAGATTCTCTGCGTTTTGAGTGAATCCGTGGTATCTCTAGCTGATGTAATCCTAATGATCTGACTGGTCTGTTGGGTTTATATTCAATGAGCATATCTGCAATGTATTTAGGTACTAGGCCATTGAGTGATTTATATACCAGTAGTAATACTTTAAAGTCTATCCTAAATGTGACTGGGAGCCAGTGTAGAGACCTGAGGACTGGTGTGATATGCTCATATTTCCTGGTTCTGCTTAGAATCCTGGCAGCAGCGTTCTGTATGAGCTGTAACTGTCTTATGGTCTTTTTGGGAAGACCAGTAAGGAGGCCATTACAATAATCCACCCTGCTGGTGATGAAAGCATGAACAAGTTTCTCTAAGTCTTGTCTGGAAACAAAGCATATAATTCTTGAGATATTTTTAAGATGATAATATGCTGATTTACTTGTTTTAACATGAATACTGAAACTAATGTCCGACTCCAGAATCACACCAAGATTCCTGACTTGATCTTTGGTTGTTGACCCCTAGCATCGAAACTAACAAAACATACAGGAGCAAAATCAAGAGTACTTACAAAAATAAAAGGGACACAGTGCAGGAGAGGGGGTGAGGTTACACAGTTGTTTGCCCTAACCCCTGGAGAAGTGGCATTAGAAGTACAATTTTTAAAGAAACATGAGTGAGAACCCAAAACATGTTTTTTTATTTCTCATGGTAATCATATACAACTGTAGGTCATAACAGAATGGCACAATCATAAAACAAAACATGGCAACAAAGAAAATAATGAAATGAGCCCTGTTCAAAAGTCTGCATACCCTCAGTTCTCAATACGGTGTATTGTCCCCTTTAGGATCAATGACACCATGCAGTCATTTGTAATAGTTGTCTATGAGGCCCAGAATTCTTGCAGGTGGTATAGCTGCCCATTCGTCTTGGAAAAATGCCTCCAGGACATGCAAAGTCTTTGGTCGTCTTGCACGTTTGCAGTTTATTTCCCCAGAGTGCGTAGATGATTTTAAGTTCAGGAGACTTTGATGGCCTCTCCAGAACCTTCACCGGTTTCTGCTGTAACCACTGGAGAGTCAACTTGGCCTTGTGCTTAGGGTCACTGTCGTACTGGAAAGTCTAAGAGCGTCCCATGCGCAGCTTTTGTGCAGAAGACTGGAAATTGTCTGCCAGTATTTTTGATAACATGCTATATTCAGCTTGGCATCAGTTTTCACAAGGTTCCCCGTGCCTTTAGGTCTCACACACCCTCAAAACATCAGTGAGCCACCACCATGCTTCACAGTGGGGATGGTATTCTTTTCATTATAGGCCTTGTTGACCCCTATCCAAACATAGTGCTTATGGTTGTGACCATAAAGTACTATTTTGGTCTCGTCACACTAAATTACAGAGGCACTGTGAGGTGTGTCAAGGTGTTGCAGACAAATTGTAACCAGGCTTTTTTTGTGGCACTCTTGCAGTAAAGGCTTCTTTCTGGCAACTCGACCATGCAGCTAATTTTTGTTCAAGTAACGTTGTATTGTGCTCCTTGAAAGAACCACACCATCTTTTTCCAGAGCAGCCTGTATGTCTACTGAGGTTACCTCTGGATTTTTCTCTGTGTCCCAAACAATTATTCTGACAGTTTTTGCTGAAATCTTTCTTTGTCTACCTGACCTAGGCTTGGTATCAAGAATCCCTGAAACTTCCACTTCCTAATACATGATTGAACAGTACTGACTTGCATTTGCAAGGCTTTGGATATGTTTTTATATCAATTTCCAACTTTATTCAGTTCCAGTACCTTATTATGCAAGTCTTTTGACAGTTCTTTTCTGCTCCCCATGGCTCGGTATCTGGCCTACTGAGTGCCTCCACCCGGGAGCTAACAAGCTCATTGACTATGTACAGTATACACAGAGACTGATTGCAATTTGATATGCAACGGTGTGGTAAATTAACCTTTAATTGCCATTTTAACCTGTGTGTGTCACTCTGTGTGTCTGTAACAATGCCAAACATTCAAGGGTATGTACATTTTGATCAGGGCCATTTGGGTAATTTCTGTTATCAGTATGGTTTACAAAGGTCCCCGACAACTGTGTGATAATAAATGGCTTCATATGATCACTATCCTTACATAACAGTCAGATTTTTTGCATGAACAGTCATATTTTCAAAATCAATGCTGACACTATTTCTGCCAGGGTATGCAAACGTATGAGCACAACTGTATAGTGGCCATGACTAAGGAGTCTTGAAGCAGCGTAGGATCGAGGTGGGTATAGCTACTGGTTTGCAATTTTTAAATTTTGTTCATTCTCATTGTATTACATACATACACCTATTTTCCTTTGTATGCACACGTGTAGGCCTATTTGTTTTTACTTGGTTAAAGGTTCAGTGTGTAGTATTTCTAAGGATCTATTGAAAGAAATGTAATATAAGATCCATAACTATGTTTTCATTGGTGTGTAAAGACCTTACATAATGAACCATTATGTTTTTATTACCTTAGAATGAGCCATTTATATCTACATAATCGCGGGCACCCTATTTTATGGAGGTCGCTGTATTTTGTTGCCATGATTCTACCGTTGCCCTCAGCGAACAAACAGCGTTACAAAGCGCGTTTCGTCACTACCTTGAAAGAGAAGTCGCAGCAGAAGAAGAAGGAGAAGAAGAAGCAGCAGCAGAAGAAGAAGTTGTATGTTTCTAAGTATTAGGTAATAGTAGAAGCTCTCCTTTATTAGAAGTGGAATTGTGGACAATTGTAGGACCACAGCTATTATTTAGCATAAGAGCTGACGGAGGGTGAATCTGCTTTGAAGAAGCGAAAGCATGATGAAGCCAGGCAAATACTGTACTGTACAAGAGCGACACAGGCAGAACTCCCGGGTAAACATCAGTGTGGCTTTTTCCAGATTGAAGGCGCTAATGAGGGAAAAATGCTTTCAAAGCGATGACAAAGTTGCCTGTTTTTCTGCTGGACAGGTTAGGTATTCCAACTTTAGCAATGCAAATGCAAAGTGTTGTTTGACAAGTTAGCATTGGCTAGAAGCTAGTTACCATGTGAAGTGACTTTTCCCTTATCAGTGGTGTAAAATATATAGTTGGATTATTGCATGTAACATAGTTCTTCTCTCTCGCTTTGTTATGGCTTTGCTATGTTGGGAGAAATGTGATGGTTATTTTCGTAAGACAATCGGCTGATTAGTACTATTTACTGCAAAATAGAACGTTAGCCTACAGCATAACAGCTCATATTAGCCAGCTAAACTTTTAGTACCGTTAGAAAAAATATGTAACGTTAGTTGGATTGTTATTTCAAAAGCATGATGAGGCCAGACAAAAACGGGAGCGACGCAGGTAGAAACCTCTGTTAGAAAGCTAGTCATAGACACCGTGAGAAGTGACTTTTCCCTTGTCAGTGGTGTAAAATATGTAGTTGGATTATTGCATGTAACATAGTTCTTCTCCCTCGCTTTGTTGTGGCTTTGCTATGTTGGGAGAAATGTGCTGGTTATTTTGGTAAGACAATCGGCTGATTAGTACTATTTACTACAAAACAGAACGTTAGCCTACAGCATAACAGCTCATCTTAGCCAGCTAAACTTTTTGTACCCTGTTAGAAAAAATATGTAACGTTAGTTGGATTGTTATTTCGAAAGCATGATGAGGCCAGATGAATATGGGAGCGACGCAGGCAGAAATCGGGAGTAAACATCAGTGTGGCTTTTCCCAGATAGAAGGCTCTAATGAAGGAAAAATGTTTTCAAAGCAACTTTTTTGAATCTTGTACTAACTAGCATGGAAATAATCTAGGTAAAGTCAGTGAATAAAACACTAACACAATGATGAACAAGAAAAAATAACATTTGCAAAAACGTGGTTTTACTGAATAATTAACTCAATATAATTTCTTAATATCTCTATATGAAGAAACCTCATTCCTTGACTTGGTACTCTGCTATCTCAGATGACAACATATTTTATCCTACGTCGGCCACCGTAGATTATTTTTTTTGTTTGCAAAGGGAGGGGTAGGCGGTGAGTGACTGGCTGTTTGTAATTTGCAAACAATACCACTAGATGCCACTAAATCTTACAAACTGAACCTTTAACATATAAAAATGTATCTTCATAGTACTTCAATACACCTTATGGTACAACCTGGACACATCGTCAGTGATGCACCCAGGGTCATACAGTGTTTTGGGTCTTACATTAGACACCCTCACCCAGTCAACCCAGCCGGGGGTGATCAGGCCCCAACTTGTGTCCAGGAAGCCTGCTACGCCACGCATCCCCCTCCTTAACCAGAGCCATCATGAAGCCTTTTCAGCTGCTTCCAGGATGTTCTTGATGGCTTTTTGCCTGTGCAGTCCCCAAATCCCTAAGAGTCCCAGGACCCAGTGTAGAGACTGGCCTGTGAAGCCCCTGCAGCCCACTTCAAACGGCTCACAGCGGGCCTTCTACCCATTCCTCCGACACTCAGCTACCAGATCAGCGTACTTGGGCCTCTTTCTCTCCTGGGCTTCCTGTATTTGATCTTCCCAGGGAACAGATAGTTCATTAGCACCACCTGCCTGCTTGCCACGGACATCAAGACCATGTCCGGTCAGAGTGATGTAACTGCAAGGGTGTCCGGAAATCTCAATTGTCTAAGTCCATCATGAGGTCTCAATCTCTTACTGTTGCAAGCAGACCTCCTTCAGTCTTTCTGGGGGGCTGAGGCTTCTTGCCTGCTCCGACAAAAGCAATTACAGACTTGGTTGGATGATGCTGTTAAGAACTTCATCTTTATTTCCAAATGCAATGACTTCAGTTTTGTCTTTGTTTAACTGAAGAAAGTTTTGGCACATCCAGCTGTTAACGTCATCAATGCATTGGCACAGGGAGTCAATGGGGCAGTAGTCGTTAGGTGATAGGGCTAAGTAGATCTGGGTGTCGTCTGAATAGCTGTGGTAAGCAATATGTTTCTTTCTCATTATTTGTCTCAGTGGGAGTATACACAGGTTGAATAGGAGTGGCGCAAGAATTGAGCATTGTGGGACTCCACATGTCATGGATCAGACTTATGGTCACCTATACTCACATAACAACCTCTCCCTAAGTATGACCTGAACCATTTTAGGACCATCCCAGATGGCATCTGCCTTCAGGACCTGGTCATGCAACCAATGATAACGCCTTCAGGACCTGGTCATGCAACCAATGATAATGCATTCAGGACCTGGTCATACCATCAATGATAATGCCTTCAGGACCTGGTCATAACATCAATGATAACGCCTTCAGGACCTGGTCATGCCACCAACGATAATGCCTTCAAGACCTGGTCATGCCGCCAACGATAATGCCTTGAGGACCTGGTCATGCCACGAACGATAATGCCTTCAGGACCTGGTTATGCCACCAACGATAACGCCTTCAGGACCTGGTCATGGCACCAACTAGGGGTGTCACGATACCAAAAATTCAGTAGTTGGTGCCAATACCAGTAAAATAACATGATTCTCGATGCCGGTTTCGATACCACGGTAAAAAAAGGATTTGCTAAGATTCCATGTACTTGAACTTGAAACATTAACTTCTTTGTAAAAATACTTGAAAAATATCAAAATGTCATGATCAGATATTAATGCTTTATAGAGCAACAACTAGTGCACCAGACACATTCCAGACATCTTTTCAAAGGTACTGTGCAAAAACAAAAATTGTGCAAAACAAAACAGTGGATATAGCATTGCAGCCATTCAGCTAACAAGATGAATATGTTATTTTCACAACATTGCACACACCTTTTCCTGGCTAGTTGCTGACTTTGGCTGGTGTGAGACTCAATTTCAGTGTGTGTGCGCGCAGAGAACATTTTTTGTAAACCCAACCTTAATTTAAAAAATGTCAGTGCTTGTTTACTTAGTATAAACCCAGATTTATGCAAAAACCTACTAATTTAATGGAAACACGTTTTTTTTATGCTGAAAGCGTGAGAGTCACACCAGATGCATGAGAGTTGGCAACTCTGCAAACATGTTTTTGGGTAAGTCGCGAATGATTGTGTGAAATGTGTTGGGCATTGGTCCCATGTGTATGGCTGTTTTGGATAACAACCTTTGAATCATATGTTCTTATCAGTGTAATATCTGATTCGTTCTCCATCGGGGAACTACAGTATGTATATTAAATGGATTTTTCGAACAGGTAGTCCGAAGTAGGGCTTGCTCTGTCCGCTCCACGCATCGACTCGATACTGCAGTCCCTCTGGTAATGGTGCACCCATTTCTGGTGTGAAAATGAAAAAAGTAAATGATCCTCCGCCAAACGAAGCAGACTACCTAGCTAGCGAATTTTGGCAACTGGAGGCAAAGCCCTTTTCATTTCCTTTCACTTTCCTGCTATTTTCAGTAATCCTCCCCTGACAAAGCTAGCTAGCTACTGTATTGCTAACACTAGCATTTTTGTGGTTTTGTCATTTTAGAACCGGAAAGTAGTATTGGTTCTCGTGACATCCCTAGCGCCAACGATAACACCTTCAGGACCTGGTTATGCCATCAACAATAACGCTCATCTCTCACGGCCTTTGAGCAACAGCTGAGGATATGCTCTACTGATCCTCTTTTCTGGCTGAGTTTGCAAGCGGGTGAGTCCACCAGGCCCCAGGTGAAAAGGGTTGGAAGGGCAAGGGAGGACGTCATACACTGACTGGACCAAGAACTTAAAATGGTGTGGCTCCGCCTTCCAGAGTTCTGCCAAGGTAATCCTACGGCTAGCTGTATGCTCCCACCTGGTCCAGGCCCCCTGCACGGCCATGCCCACCACTCTGCTGAAGTGAGCTTCCTCCACCTCGGCTCGTACCTCCTCCTGGATAAGCCTCTGCTTTTCCTTTCCTCTGGCTATGTTGAAGCACGGTTTAAAATTGCTAACAAGCCCGGCGCACCCAGTAGCCACTGTGCCCACCAGGGTGCTGTGCCGCAGCCTTTTCTCCACCCATTCCACTAGATCCTGGGCGCGCCACTTCCTTCCTGTTCTGACCTCTGACCCCTGCTGATGATACCTTGGTGTTAACTGAGTCTCGGTAGAGCAGGACTTCTCTGGTTCTCAGGCCCAGCCACGTGCGCAGAAATCGACTGAACCTTTGCTCAAAGCCCTTCACAGTGGTAAATGGGACTTTCTAAATTAGCAGTGGCCAGAGGAGACAAGGGAGTATACCATGCTGGTAAATTCAGGCCTTAAACTTACCAGGAAGTCCTGACTAACTCCCACTCATAGAGCTAAATAAACTCACACTCATAGAGCTAAACAAACTTACACTCACAGAGCTAAATAAAATTACACTCATAGAGCTGAATAAACTC
>JACXGM010030548.1:0-13243 GCA_016801145.1 Umbra pygmaea
CAAGTACCCACAGTCAGTGATGGTCTGGGGTGCCATGTCAGCTGCTGGTGTTGGTCCACTGTGTTTTATCAAGGGCAGGGTCAATGCAGCTAGCTATCAGGAGATTTTGGAGCATTTCATGCTTCCATCTGCTGAAAAGCTTCATGGAGATGAAGATTTCATTTTTCAGCACGACCTGGCACCTGCTCACAGTGCTAAACCACTGGTAAATGGTTTACTGACCATGGTATTACTGTGCTCAATTGCCCTGCCAACTCTCCTGACCTGAACCCCATAGAGAATATGTGGAATATTGTGAAGAGGAAGTTGAGAGACGCAAGACCCAACACTCTGGATGAGCTTAAGGCCGCTATCGAAGCATCCTGGGCCTCCATCACACCTCAGCAGTGCCACAGGCTGATTGCCTCCATGCCACGCCACAATGAAGCAGTCATTTCTGCAAAAGGATTCCCGACCAAGTATTGAGTGCATAACTGAACATAATTATTTGAAGGTTGACTTTTTCTTTTTTTTGTATTACAAACACTTCTTTTATTTGTCAGATGAAATATCCTAATTCTTTGAGATTTCCTGATTTGAGGAAGCGCAGGTTACTGAGAGGTATGTAGATGTTGACAGAGCAAAGGCACATACAGTCAGTCGAGCTGGGCATCAAACAGTTGCTAGAATTCTCAGGAGCTTTGACAGTTGGTCTAGACTCTGACTACGAACAGGCTCATGTTTTATCAGTCAGAAATAAACTATTACTGCAAACCATTACCAAAGGTCTTTTGAAATTATTTCAAAGACAGGAGGAAATCTCACATAGAGATTACTAACTAATACTTGACTTTTTGTCTGCACATCTCATGGATGTATGTTTAGATCTTTTATCTTGAGTCAACTTTTGACTGAACAATGCAAAATGCGTAATTTAAGAGACAGATATGACTCCTCAAACTCCTAAAACAATTCTTGCTAAAGAGTAATACTGCATGACGTTTTTCGTCACTCCTCACTGTTTAAAAAAAATTATATTTCAAACTTTTCAACTATTTTAATTTTTCTGCGTGGTTACAGATTTTGCAATACGTTAAAACAGAAACATTCCAGGCATTTATACGCTAAGGTTATTGAGTGCAAAAACAAGACTACTATATTTAGTAAGCTAGGATCTCCCAAATTAGATGTTGACAGCAATGGCTGAGTTGACTAACCACAAATATTTAGGCATGAGGTGTACTGTACTGTATGACTTCAACAGTCATAGAAAGGCAGTCTTACACCTCTGGGTTGAGGCTAGTCTAAATGTCAGTTTCTTACCATTCAGCTCTGAGGCAAGCTAGATTTCTGACATTTTTACCGTCTACACACCTGGCTTTCATGTGCACACACACACAGCCACACAACCATTCTGCACACATTGACTGTATGTTCATGTACCTGTCTAAACAACTGTAACTCATGTCAATGGAAGGTAGGTGGGTGTGTATTTATTTCTTGTTTTCTTGCATGCTAGGATATCTTAGTGAGCTGCCTTGCATGTGTCCTGAAAAGTAATGCTTTGTGTGTGTTCTAAATATGTGGTATAGCATGTAGGTACATAATAACATGCCCTAACAACAAGAAAAAACAACAGGTAGACTGAGCTCTTTCAGTGATGGAAGGGGACTAGTGAAGCAGTCCCTGTTTCACTAGATGCTAGCATGCTAATCATTGACCATTCATTTGGCTCTTACTAAGTTCCTGTATTAACAAGCATGGAAAGAAGAAGAAGTGACGGACAATGACTCCAGCATCAAAACAGAAACAACACACTGCATTCTTTTTTACGTCAGTATTTGAATGCATACCACTGTAAAATTGAATTTAAACAAATATAAATGATTAGATCACATATTTAGAGACTACTCCAATGTTTTACAGCTGCGTTTAGAAGAGCTGAGCCCTGGCCACTGTGTGATTCACACCATTTCCAACCACTACAGGGAACTCCTGACATGGGATTTAGGCAATCAGATAAGAGGTCATTGGCAAAGCTTGGCTGTTATTTGGCTTTATATTCATTACCACATAGCCAGACAGGTTGACAGGGTGCAAGCATGGACACATACATGCCCGTATGCACCAACGCACGCACGCACATCGATCCGACCGACACAGTGATGGAATATATGCCCTACACGGCAGTCTTCAACGGGGGAATGAAGACTATATACATCTGACCTCTTGTCACACCTTCCATCCCTCCATCCACTGAGAAATGGGTTCTGAGAGAGGGTCAGAGTGTTAATGTATTTTGTTACTAAATGGCTTGGAGGCCGGATCTGTATCAAGGATTCAGTAGCACCCCGTGGCCCGTTAGCTGATCCTATTTCAACCAGCTATTATCCGGGAGAGAGGTGCTGGCTAGACAGACGAGTGTGGCTGGGCATCAACAAATCACAATCACCACCGCAGCCTTGTGACCTGCGAGGCTGCCTGACTGGAAATACTGCTTCAGAATTGCATAGGTGTTGACAAGAATACATGTGTTCATTACAAAAGTAGACACGAGGGGTTCGCGTGGGGTAGTGGGCTAAGTTGCTGCATTGCAGGACAGTCTACGTCATCTAGTCAGTGTTTCGAACCTGACAATGTGTTCTCTGACTTTCCCGGACCTCCTGCATGAGGCAGCGTAATTTGGCATAGCGCTGCCCGTGATTTGTATGGGTAAATCCAATCGCAGAAGTATAGTCGGTGAATGTAATCATCCCGTGCATAATCAGACTAAAGTTTTTTTTTGGATGAGCAGTGTGAAAATAATTGGCGTTTTGGTGACATGTGGTTTTGCCATCCCACAGATCTGTTCAAGGGGTTGCGGAGCTGCCGACAAAACAGGGTTAATTGGGGAAGAAAATGAAAAAATAATAATAATAAAAAGAAATAGACACATGGACAAAAAATGTTATTGGAAGATAAATATTTACAAATTATAAATATGTTTTTTTTGTTGATATCAAACACTTGTATAGAGTACATTACCTGTGTAAGACATTCATCATTTCTTTTACACCATGTTAAATAATTTCATAGCTTGAAATGAAAATAGGAAATTTCATCCTGATTTTAATGTTTGACATATACATTTTTATTTTCTTAATTTAAGATTTAAAGTTGGAATCGGGAGAATTTTGCATCAGGGAAATTAGAAAAAATCTTTCTTTCGGTGACCAGCTTTCAAAGCTGTAAAGACTGTATTTCATTTTATTTTAAAAGTTTGAAAATGTTACTTAGAGGGGAAAGTGATTCCCTTCAATATGCAGTGCGTTGAAACACAGAGAATGCAAAGGCTGCCAACGAAGTGCTAGCATTATCTTCGCAGCGGTGAGCCTAGCCAGCCAAATACACCTCTGTTGGAAGGACAAATGAAACAAATAGGGTGAAAAAATGTATTATAAAACATTTTTTTTAATTGAAATGCCATCAATACAAGATCCACTCGACAGGCAGGTTTTTCTCCCACCAGGCCTGTGCTTCATCGTCAATTTTGGGCCCTGAAAATAACTTGGAATTCAAAGCAAACCAAACTGGGAAGGTGGTTGACCCTTCTCTCCTTTTTAAAATACAGCTTTTAGTTCAATTCAATTCTTCAAATTCCAAGTAACCATCTCATCTTCCACTCTCATGTGGAACGACCACAACAGTGATAATTATAGCCACACCAGCGGATGTAAAAGTAAAAAATGCTAAACTCCTAGTCAGCCTTGACACCGCTGGATGGTTCTACACATCAATCCAGAGTACATCATCAGCTTCTCCACTACTGTCAGGTTTGGTTGTTTCCGGGATGTTGACCGTGACATGCTTGTAAACAGAAGTACAACATTATCACCATGACCAGTAACTGAAAAGTTCATGAGCAATGCAAAGTGTTGCTATCTGGGTTAGCACAAAAAATTGCAAGTGACTGTCAGTTTTGAGAAGAGGATAATACACAGTGCTGTTCTTTGCTTCATAATACATTTATTTGAAACCATATTGATTATCAATTGTCATTAGAGCCTGAAAAATTTGTACAAGCAGATTTCCTACATTAGCTGCAACTGTCTAAAATACAGTACAGAATATGAGAATCACATCTAATTAAAATTCCATCTATGAACACTACAGCTCCAAACATGCTTTAGATCTAATTCCTATATTAAACTTAACATTCCTTCTGATGAATATATATAGCCCTGAAGCACCTCCAGCTGTGAGCTCGACACAGAGACCAGCCCAGGAGAGGTTGAGTATCCAAGAAGCTGACACATGTACACACCTGCTGGGTCTTTGATGAGTAGGTGGGCTGGTTAGTTGGTCTCTTCAGAGGTCTCCTTGAGGTAATCTGGACCCTCATCAGAGTATTCGCTATGGCTCCTGTCATGGGCTTCACTCTGGATTACACATTCACTCTGTCTTGGGGAAAGGAACTGTATTCAGCCTTGAGGGATGAACTCTTCTTAGTAATAGCTGTGTTAGCTATTTTTAAGATTTGCCTTTATCTTTCAAACAGCTGCAATTTGGGACAATCCATATATTCTAAGTATGATGTTTTCCTCCCACCACAGGGACTTCTGTCATACCAGCCCAGTAAGCAAGACAGTAATGGCACCGTGAGAGTATGTAGTGGGCAAGGAAGGCACAGGCTAGCCCACCACACCAACCCTACCAACCCCACACTAGCCCAACATGGGCTAGCCCAAAATGTTCTAGATAGCCCCACTTGTGCTAGCGTAGCGCAAGCTAGCCTTCAACAATCTCACATCAACATAAAGCCCAATATCATTCCCACATCTGCATAACACGGGCTAGACCTCCTCAATCCTACAGTATCAGCCCAACATTGGCTAGCCTACAACAACCCGGAAAAATGTAGCATACCTCAAGCCCAGCACGGCCTACCTATATAAAAAAGAATCATACAAATAAAATAAGATTATATATGACACAATTTGTACCTGATATTGCCCGCTTTCCTACAGAAACATGGGATGACATGTATAAGAAAAGTCCTATCCTACATCAAGCCTGACACATTTTAAATGAAGAGGTAAGCCGCTTTACATAAATGTATGCCCAGCTAGTTATGTAGAGAGTGCAATCAATGAAGGACCACTTGGAAAAGGCACGATTAAAACAAGCTGACAGACTGTAGTCTTGTCACAATGCATTATCTATTCAGAGTGTTGAGAGCTACTCTGATGTTTTGTTTATTACCACTCTTGTCCAGGCCCTCAGAAACAGTAATACACAAACACACACATAACAACATTATTAACTCCTAGATATACTTTTGAAGGGTTTTCTCTAGACTAGATCATACTTAGTAGAAGAATTTAAAGCAGAGTGTTTCAGACTACTGGCTAGTAGACGTAAGAGGCTCTTAGCTGACCAACAGTCACCCATGCAATAAGCACACGTTGTTGAAAGGGCCTGCCAGGAGAACCCATATTTATGTGCACAGCTGTATCTGAATAACCCCATTGCACTCTAACATTACAGGGACGTTTGAGGGTAATTCTGGGGGATGAGTATGCTAAATCTAGTGAAATATTCCTCAGACAGGTAATTTGCCTGTCTATGTATGTTTCTAAGCTTATTACCGAACGTCACCAACTTCTAAGGAGTGCCTTCTGGCCAAATGTTTGTGTGTGTGTTGTATTTAACTAAGTTACATGAGCCAATGATATGTTTGTTGATGCTCTGTTGTTTCCGTTGAGGGTTACGCGGTGTGTGCATGCTGCGCACGTATCCCATTACATGCATTCTCCGATGATCTAAGCCTTGCCCTCTGGTCCTGGTTTTACAGTAGGTGACCTTTCGTATCGGCGAGGCTCACACTGATGTTTTCCAGCTGGACCAACGTTCATCATGGTACCCGAGGCACCATACCTGGCTTTCCATCTCCCCCCGATCGCCTATCGAAAACAACAAAGGTTCTGTGAGATCCATTAAACACTAAGGTAAAGATTGAGCACAGATGTCGAACAGTTTTGGGGCCCGATGACTTTTATAGCCACATAATATATTGCAGCCTGACTGTTTGATGTAGTGGAGAGAAGTGTGCATTATGAAATAGACCTTTTGAAGTTAGGATCAGCCGTAATCCTTACTTATGCAGTGATATACGGTATGACACAATCAAATCCTGCCAGTATGTCTTGTGTGTTGAATCTAGTGTTGATATAAGGATAGAGTACATCCTTGCGATAATATTCCCACAAATGTCGGCCTTGTCATTTCACTTCTTGGTGCTTTTAATACTGAATGACTGGATACCAGACAAATCAGGAGAAAAGAGCATATTGTCTTAGTATAGGGCAAAAATGGTAGGCAGCACATTAACATTTAACCCCAGCTAACAAATTACGTTCCAGGACGTACCCTCAAAGTTATTTTAGTTCCCACAAAGTCATGGTAACGTTTTTTACTAAAGTTATGTCCCAAGTACGTTTAAGACGTTGAAATGTGGGGTACCCTGAATGTCGAATGACGTTATTTTGCAACGTTATTAATGACGTCCTTGAAACTTGTCTGAACGACTATATGCCAGAGCCCCATAGGGGGATTTGAACCTGCGTTAATTGCAGCTTGCTGCCTCAAGTCTCACTGCCAGTGCCTACGCTATACACCATGAAAGTAACAATTGTTAAATCACATCTATTTCATAAAACTATGAATGTCTTTGAAACGTTTCCACAATTATCGATAGCTAATGTACTGTAAATGTTTTACAATCCACTTAGACTATAGATTTCGTATTGCTGTGAAAACACAAACATATCTGAAAGAATAGGGCAGAACTAGGACTATATTTGCAATCCAAGGAATCAATGTGCAATTTAATATATATACAATGGAGATAGATATATCTTGATAGTCTGTATGAATGCCCACTGAATTAGCTTTTCATCTATCCAGATGTGCAAATGAGCAGGGACATGACCCGTGAGGGCACTTTATCAATTATGTATAGATCAGTGGATGTATTCTGACGGTATTAACTGGACATAGATTATTTTTTAAATCACATATTAATCTGATGTGTTCTGCCTATTAAATGTTTTTAAAACCAGCTATGCTACATGCTACCTGGCCAATTCATAACTGCCTGTGAATAGGTAATGTGCTATCCACAGGGTCAAAAAATGTAAACATTTACAAAAACCTCAGTGACTAATAGTGATAGTAGTGAAACACTTAGGATTTAATTCTATATTCCTAGCAGGCAATCAGTGCAAAATGCGTTTTGACGACAGAATTTGTTGTAGTTGTGTTTCGGGTTATGTTGTGTCCAATACATATTAACAATAAATAATTTGTCTTATTCTTCTCAGTTTTACTTAAAAAGAGAACATAGAATGCATTTGAACCTGTCAAAATGGATGTGGATACTCGAATGGTGCTAAGTGATCATTAATTTATTTGTGAATAATGTTGAGTATGAAATTTACAGAGACGTACAGATCATGCCACCGACAAATGCTCTGCCCTCTACATTGCTTTACTGAGGGAGTGTGATTTATGCCTCTAACCTTCTCATTGTTAATGAGTGCTACATAACACCATAAAGGCTTCCATAATTGCTCCTGCTGCAGCTGCGCATGCTGAGTCCAAAGTGTAATAAAGGGTTAAAAAAACAGATACATGGAATATTATATATCCATTATAATATACTGTAGATTCATGTTAAGCTATTGCCTCTTGCTTGTATATAAGCAAAAATGCAGTAAAGCCTTCCTAGCTTTGATAAGTGGACCCAACAGAACTGGATAATGGAGGGCTGATAAAACTGAGCATCTTTCCAGAATTGCCAGTCAGGTAACAGACAACAGGCAAGTAGGATTCTGCACTAAGGTCACGAAGTACAGAGCTGAGGTAGAGGTCTGAGTGGTGCCAGCTGGCTATGGAGTGGTTTGGCTCTGGCTCTGAGGACTTCTTGGGAAAAGTTGTCTTCAATAGTTGCCAGTCAGGAATAATGAAGCTGAGAATTGTTCATACATGCGATGCGACTGAGCAACATAGCTGAAGATTCCAGACGGCAATGCTGCCAATGAACCAGAGTTAATACGCTGCTTCTGAGAAAAGTTCAACTCTAAGGTGACATGCTAACTTAAAGAAGATTAGGTTTGAAGTTTGTGTCAAAATTATGGCTTCAAGAGGCCAAGATCTTCATACAAGAGAAATGTTAATTGCCTTCACTTAGCCTAAGGCATTGAGAAGGTTTTACTCTGGCCGACACATTTTTAAGCAGGACATGAATATCACAGGAGACAGAGACTGAATTGAGCACAGCAACACTCCTTTACTGTTCTTTCTATCAATTAACAAAATATTTAAATCTGAAAAAGCTCCACTGAGAATATCCTCTCTATACTTGTAAGGGCAGCTAAGCCAATGGGACGTGTCTGCATTGCCATGTTCCTTGCCCGACCTGTGCACAACCTGGAATGAGAAAGGCTGTAGGGAAAATAAAAATTCATTATTCGCTGTTAGTTCCTATTTTCTCTGCCACCCACTTAAGGGGCACATGGTCAGTCACTGGGTGGAAGGTTCTACCCAGCAGATAATACTTAAGGTGTTCTAGTGCCCCCTTGATGGCTAACGCCTCTCAGTCGATAGTGGCATACTTCTTTTCTCTGTCAGCCAATTTATGACTTTTGAACAGCACAGGGTGCTCTTTCTATTCCAATAAGACTGCCCCTATTCCTAACTCGGATGCGTTGGTGTGAATGGTGAAGGGGTGATCGACATCTCCGGCGCATAAAACCGACTCAGCGCACAGGAGGGATTTCAGTCTCTGGAATGCCGGTTCAGCATCTGCATCCCACCTTACCCTGTTTGGCTGTGTCTTCTTGGTGAGGTCTGTTAACAGGGAGGCAATGGTCGAGTATTCAGCAACAAACCAGCAATAATAGCCCGTGAGCCCCAGGGCTATTAGGACAAGACCTCCTTTCTTGTCCTGTCAAATTGGGTTTTATCCACCCATTGCCAATGCGGTAACCCAAATATTCATCTTAATATAATCCCAACCGGCATTTCTTAGGGTTGTCTGTTAGCCCTGTTGCTTCCAGGCTGCCGAGGACAGCCTGCAGCCTTTGCAAGTGATCATCCCATATCTCACTCTGAATGACCACATGGTCTATGTATGCAGCAGCATGCTCCTGATGTGGACGTAGTAGCATATCCATCAGCTGCTGAAAGGTGGCTGCCACACCTTGTAAACCCAATGGAAGTCTAACGTATTGAAACAATCCATCAGGAGTAGAGAATGCCATCTTGTACCAGTCTTCAGGTGCCAGTGGCAACTGCCAATACCCCTTAGTGAGCTCCAGTGTTGAGAAATACTTTACATATACTTCAACGCTTTCCAAGTGTTCAATGAGTTCATCGACCCACGGCATTAGGTATGGGTCAATGTTGGATATTGCGTTCAGGCCCTGAAAATCATTGCAAAACCGCATGGCTCCATCTAGTTTTGGCACCAGCACTATGGGACTTGACCACTCACTGGTTGAAGGCTTGATGACTCCCATCCCCAACATTTCCTGGGTCTCTATCCTTAATATCTTTCTCCACGCTTCCAGTATTCTATATGGATGGAGTCTGACCTTCTGCCCCGGCTCTGTGGGGATCTGGTGATGTATCAGTGTGGTCTGTCCTGGCTTAGATGAGAAGACCCCCTGTAATTGTTCCACCACTTTGTCTAGGTAATTTTTTTGGCCGCTAGTAAGTGCGGTTCCATATAGAGTTTCCGCCCCCTGCTCTACATACTCCTTCAATAAGTTAACGGGATAGATCTTGACACCTTTTTTTAAAAAGAACAGAAATATCACAGGAGACAGAGACTGAATTGAGCGCAGCAAAACTCCTTCACTATTCTTTTTATCTTTACATCAGACAATTAGGTTGTTGCTGTAAATAAGAAATTGTTCTAGTCAACTTACCTGGTTAAATAAAGGTTAAAAAAAAATATATATATATTTCAATCTGATAAAGCTCCACCCAGCATATCTGACGTTCACACAAAACAGATGTTATTAACCACAGGTATTTTTCACTGATCCATAATTTGTGTTCACCCTCCTTTGGTCTCCGGGGGTCGCCACTGCACTTCCTGTTCTCCTTCGTAACCCCAGACTTAATTGGCTCATTCATTCCCCATCTCCCCCCCATTTTTTTGCCTGGTAAAACTAAACTTAACTCTTGCAGCATTTTTACACTATACTTAAAATATATTAAATAATACATAAGCCAATGGAAAATTTTGTAGTATGAATTTACATGTACTCTACTTTCCAAGGGAGACCGCCGTAAAGGATTTTATTGTAAAGAGCGCTGTATCCTTTAGGGCAGCGTTTCAACTATTTTGTGGGTTGAAAATAGCATTATGCAGATGCTGATATACAGATTGCTTTCCATTATTCCATTATTCCATTATACTAAATAAAATGTGTTAGCATGCTGATCATGTCAGGCAATGTGGATTTTGCTAAGTAGTCTCTGTAGCTAACTAGCTAGCTAGTGGTGATTGAGGCAGAAACAAAGCAAGAAAATGGGAAGTATCTGACAATCTAAATAATAAAATATTACGTAAAATAACATGTTCTTTCTCATTTATTCTCTCTCTGGTATTCTTGAATTGTCTCCAAATACCAACCCAGCCTAGCCCACCATCCATCACTGTTACATTAGTTACATGCTGTCATTCGCTCCAGGAGTCCCTGCTGGTCGACCCCACACAGCTTAGGGAGCCATGTGTTTTTAGAGGTGAAAAAGGACATCAGAGCACCGTGTGTAAATGTATGGGGAGGGGGCACTGTAAAAGGGACCCCCTGAACAGCAGATTGTAAAGCTGTCTGCATGTTTAGGTTATATTACTTATAGGTTATATTACCCCACAGAGAACCAGACCCATTGTGCCATTTTAGTCTGGGTGAGAGAGAAAACATACAAGAGTACACAGATTTCAAATTAAATATAAAGATATGATCCGAGAAAGGATTGGGTGTTTATGACAGTGGTAAACTTATCAGCATCCATATGTGTTATCAAAAGGTGTTTAAAATATACTAGGCTATGATTATCTGCACAAAATGGAATAATAATAACATTACATAAAGTTCAATTGTCTTTCACTTCCTCCGCCTGTAACACATCATATTTCCATGTTGTTAAAGGGAAAGGTCGACCTAGACTAATATTTGGCTAAAATAACCCATAGTTATGTTGTGTCAGTGTCAAAAATTAGTGCAGGGTGCTGGAATAATGGAGATGGAATGTGAAGGTTGAATAAATCAAACGTTTTTTACTCGAGTGAAAACACTTTAAAAAAATAAAAGGCCTGTGTGGAGTCAAAACTTGAAATCGAAAGATACACAGACACACCTAACACATAGTAACACTGTCACAAATGGCGTAGTGTCGAGGAAGGGAGACCAGGCAAGGAGCAAATTATTACATACACTAGGAAATCCCCTGAAGGCAATATACAGAATAGGAGTTGCACAACAAATATATGTGTATATATACAGAGTGTACGCTTACTCTGCAGTTCTGAACATACTAATTACAACTCAAACAGGTGGAATAGACACACAGTAGAATATGCCAACAGGAGACTATTGACCAGTATGAGGAGGCAGTAGCGCTGAGGGTTCCGGAGGCAGTAGCGCTGAGGAGGGCCCTGGAGGCAGTAGTGCTAAGGAGGGCCCCGGAGGCAGTAGCGCTGTGGAGGGCCCTGGAGGCTGAAGCGCTGTGGAGGACCCTGGAGGCTGAAGCGCTGTGGAGGGCCCCGGAGGCTAAAGCGCTGTGGAGGGCCCTGGAGGCAGTAGCGCTGTGGAGGGCCCTGGAGGCAGTAGTGCTAAGGAGGGCCCCGGAGGCAGTAGCGCTGTGGAGGGCCCTGGAGGCTGAAGCGCCGAAGCAGTCTCTGGAGGCTGAACCGGTGAGGTGAGCCCTAGAGGCATGTCAGCTGCTGTGGGGTCCTGTCGCTTCTTTAGCGCAGTCTCTGTCACAGCCTCTGCAGCACGAATAGCTGCCCTAGCACTGGAGGTGGCCCTCACCTCCAGTGCCAGCGCTCTTTCTGTTTCAGGCTGCTGCTCCTCTCCGGACCGCTGTACACCGCTCCGAATCTCCTCCAACCACTCCAGTGGAGGAGGCGGGAGTTGCTCTACCAGCCGCTCCATTTGCTGAATATAGTGTGGAACCGTATGGCTGGTGGTAGGCCAAGGTGGAAGTATAAGCCCACCACACAGCCATAGCGTGACAAACATATAACAATGAACAATAGCAACCAAACAGACAAAGGGGTTAAATACAGACAATACACTGTGTTCCAAATTATTATGCATATTATATTTTACGCTGATTTAGGGTATAAGTATTTCATTGAACAAACCACCCAATGAAAACAGTACTTTTTTCAACAACAAAAAAATTCGAAATCCACTGGTCCAAATTATTATGAAAACAAAACATTTCAAAACATTTTATAGGTTGTAAAGAACTGAAAATGGTCATTTGTTGAATTTTCGGTCATTTTTTGTCATATTTACTGAAACCAAAAGCTATTTCAATCAAACACATCTTAACAGGCCAAGTTACATGTTAACATAGGACCCCTTCTTTGATATCACCTTCACAATTCTTGCATCCATTGAACTTGTGAGTTTATGGAGAGTCTCTGCTTAAATTTCTTTGCAGGATGTCAGAATAGCCTCCCAGAGCTGCTATTTTGATGGGAACTGCCTTCCACCCTCATAGATCTTTTGCTTGAGGATGCTCCAAATGTTCTCAAAGGGTTGAGGTCAGGGGAGGGTGGGGGCCACATAATGAGTTTCTCTCATTTTATGCCCATAGCAGCCAATGACACAGAGGTAATCTTTACAGCATGAGATGTCGCATTGTCATGCATGAAGATGATTTTGCAATGGAAGGCACGGTTCTTCCTTTTGTACCATTGAAGAAAGTGGTCAGTCAGAAACTCTTCATAATTTGCCAAGATCATTTTCAGACATTCAGGGACCCTAAATAATAATAATAAATAATAATACATTTTATTTATAGTGCACTTTTCATCAAGCGATCTCAAAGTGCTACAGGTTAAAAACAAATGAAACAAACATCTAAAACTGAGAAAAAGCTTTGCTAAAAAGGAAAGTCTTAAGACCTTTTTTAAAACAGTCAGTGGATTGAGGGACCCTCAAGGTGTCAGGTAGGGCATTCCACAGGCGCGGAGCAG
>JACXGM010030549.1:0-13256 GCA_016801145.1 Umbra pygmaea
CATCTAAAGGTTAAATCTGAGAGCACAGTGATATATAACATCTAAAGGTTAAATCTGAGAGCACAGTGATATATAACATCTAAAGGTTAAATCTGAGAGCACAGTGATATATAACATCTAAAGGTTAAATCTGAGAGCACAGTGATATATAACATCTAAAGGTTAAATCTGAGAGCACAGTGATATATAGCATCTAAAGGTTAAATCTGAGAGCACAGTGATATATAGCATCTAAAGGTTTCAAAGTTGTAGCGGAAGCATTCATATACAGGTCCTTCTCAAGAAATTAGCATATTGTGATAAAGTTCATTATTTTCCATAATGTAAGGATAAAAATTTAACTTTCATATATTTTAGAACTGAAATATTTCAGGTCATTTATTGTTTTAATACTGATGATTTTGGCATACAGCTCATGAAAACCCAATATTCCTATCTCAAAGAATTAGCATATCATGAAAAGGGTCTCTAAACGAGCTATTAACCTAATCATCTGAATCAACTAATTAACTCTAAACACCTGCAAAAGATTCCTGAGCCTTTTAAAAACTCCCAGCCTGTTTCATTACTCAAAACCGCAATCATGGGTAAGACTGCCGACCTGACTGCTGTCCAGAAGGCCATCATTGACACCCTCGAGCAAGTGTTCCTGAGGACCTAATCTCATTTGACCTATAAAATGCTGACACTGTTGGTTTTACTATACTACAGAATCCTACTTCAGTGGAAGTCTTCCCAGCCCCCCTTAATTTTTAAATGGCTCTGAGATGTTATGTTCTTCCTGCAGCTGGAGAAAATGACTCTTTTCGGGGCTCCACCATGAAGTTTTTTAACAGATGGCCCCCTTTTATTTCTCATTTTGAGGGCCTCCAGAGTCTGCCTGACTAATCCAGTGCAGATGTTAGCCTAGTTTTTATTTCAAATATGTGTAATTAAACTTAGATTTTTTCATTTCTGTGCTCGTATGTTTCTGTTTGGTGTGTGTTTTCATGTTTTCATTTATTTGCTTTGAACTTTCTGTATATGTTGGTAGGGGCCATCATGTTTGGTAAGGCAGTCACGGTAATTCTTTTTTCTTCACACTTTCCTATTTCCATCACTCTGGTAGATGTTAATCTTTGTCTCATCTGACCACAATATAATTTTCTGTTGGGACACTTTAATGTGCTTTTTAGCAAACTGTAATCTCGCCTTTCTGATCTTCAGGTTTATCAGTGGTTTGCATCTTGTAGTGTACCCTCTTTAGTTCTACTGTTTTTTTCTTGTTAATGATGAACCAAACAGTTGACTTGGGCATGCACAGGGTTTTTGCAATGTTCCTGAAAGATTTCTTTCATTTCTAAGCCTTATGACTGCCAGCTTCATTTGCATCGAAGATGGCTGCAACACAGGCCTAGCAGAGCATCACCAGGGAAGCTACCCAGCATCTGGTGATGTTGATGCATCGTATACTTTTATTGTTAATTATTATTTTATTCTACATTATGTTAAACTGTCCAGTGTTTTTGGTGCACAAAATTGGTGGGACCTTGTACAAAAGGTGCTGTTGTTTCCAAATGGTTCAACTGATATCTATACAGCCGTATGCAAACGTTTAGGCACCCCTGACAATTTCCATGATTTAAATTTATAAATAACTGGGTGTTAGGATCAGCAATTTCATTTGTCTATCAAATAACTGGACACAGTAAAATTTCGGTAGTGAAATGAGGTTTATTGGATTAAAAGAAAATGTGCAATATGCCTCAAAACGAAATTAGACAGGAGCATAAATGTGGGCACCCTTGTCATTTTGTTGATTTAAATACCTGTAAACCTACAACATCTTCTTGCTGAAGATGGTGTAACTGTGCATCGTTCAACAATTCAGCGCACATTGCACAAGGTGAAGCTGTACGGGAGAATGAAGCAGAAGAATATGAGAGGCCGTAAAAGCGATAATTCATACTTGGTCTCACAAACAGTACAAAACCATAACCTCACATACACTCACCTAAAGGATTGCTAGAGGTCAGAGGAGAATGGGCCAACTGCTTCAAGCTGATAGAAGGGCAACTTTGACTGAAATAACCACTCGTTACAAACGAGGTATGTAGCAAAGCATTTGTAAAGGCGCAACATGCACAACCTTGAGGCGGATGGGCTACAACAGCAGAAGACACCACCGGGTACCACTCATCTCCACTACAAATAGGAAAAAGAGGCTACAATTTGCAAGAGCACACCAAAATTGGACAGTTGAAGACTGGAAAAATGTTGCCTGGTCTGATGAGTCTCGATTTCTGTTGAGACATTCAGATGGTAGAGTCAGAATTTGGTGTAAACAGAATGAGAACATGGATACATCATGCCTTGTTACCACTGTGCATGATGGTGGTGTTATGGTTTGGGGGATGTTTTCTTGGCACACTTTAGGGCCCTTAGTGCCAATTGGGCATCGTTTAAATGCCACGGCCTACCTGAGCATTGTTTCTGACCATGTCCATCCCTTTATGGCCACCATGTACCCATCCTCTGATGGCTACTTCTAGCAGGATAATGCACCATGTCACAAAGCTTGAATTGTTTCAAATTGGTTTCTTGAACATGACAATGAGTTCACTGTACTAAAATGTCCCCCACAGTCCCCATATCTCAACCCAATAGAGCATTGTTGGGATGTGGTGGAATGGGAGCTTTGTGCCCTGGATGTGCATCCCACAAATCTCCATCAACTGCAAGATGCTATCCTATCAATATGGGCCAACATTTCTAAAGAATGCTTTCAGCACCTTGTTTAATCAATGCCACGTAGAATTAAGGCAGTTCTGAAGGTGAAATGGGGTCAAACACAGAATTAGTATGGTGTTCCTAATAATCTTTTAGGTGAGTGTATATACCATTATACTCTCACATATATACTATTATACTCTCACATATACAGTATACCATTATACTCTCACATAGATACCATTATACTCTTACATAGAAGCAATTATACTCTTGCACATAAACTGGCATACCCTTTTACATGCACAGTCAAACTTTCCTTTATTTACTATCATACACTATAACACAGATTAATATTTTCTCTTACACACACAAAAATACCCTCTTATTTGCACTATCCTAATAAAGTATGACAATATATGTAAGAGAGACAAATAGTATGTGTGAAACTGAATGATAGTATATGTAAGTAAGATTAATAGTCTATTTGAATAAGAATAGTTATATGTAAGAACCATAATTACTGTGTAAATGTAAAAGAATAACAGGATGTGCAAGAGAGAATACTTGCTTATGTGAGACAGTTTGATTGAAATGGAAGGCAGTTTGATTGAAACAAAAATAGTACTGAATTCTCAGTCCCTGATTGGCTTAAGAAGAAGGATTTCGGGTACATGTAGTTAATGACCCACCTTCCCTACCATCTTGTGACAGTGGTAATATTCAGTAACATCTACTTATTCTCACATGATGTGCGATTATCTGGGGGTCAGATGGTTAAATGTTAGGGAGTCAGACTTGAGGTTGCCAGTTCGATTCCCAACCGTTCCAAATGTTGTTGTGTCCTTGGGCAAGGCACTTATACTGTACCTATGTTGCTCCAGGGGGATGTCCCTGTAGTTACTGTAAGTTGTATGGATAAGAGAGTCTGCTGAATGACTAATATTTAAAACATGTACCTGTACGTAAATGTGAGTAAATGTAGGAACATCGTTTTTGGATGGAGCTCAGTGAGATATCTCTAGAGCCCAGTTAGTGAATTCTGAACCACATATACTGTTCAGACAGAAACCCAGGGGGAACTGAGTATGGTCCAGTCATTTCAGCAAGCCTGTCAGACTGAATTGGAGGCCTTTTGAGGAACTTAATCCTGATTAAATTATGGCCAGCAGGTTAACTATACAACTCTGCTGTTGTGTCCTCCATACAATGCAGACTCACAAAGGAAAGGCACACACACACATACATGCAACTAGTGCAGATAAAGTAATGGACAGAACTGTGATGATATTATTTATGAGACGCTCGCAGAGACTAGGAGAGTTAGGTAGCACAGGAAACCGTAAGTACTACAGGTGGTACATACCTTGCTCTGACTAATTTTCTTGCTCTGAATACAGCCTCACATACTACTCAAAGCAAACCTTTACGAACACTGCTAATAGCAACTTTCATTGTAGAAAGATCAAAGCATATCAATACTTCAAAGGCAGTATTTATTCCTGTTGGTATTTGGAGGTGGAATTGGAGGTTTCGAGGGCTTGTCCATGGGCTCTGTGGGTTGCTCTAATGGATCTATTTCTGGTTTTGCACAGCAACCAATCCTTAATAATCACAGAGAGCACAAGAACTAATGATCACTTTTAGAGTAAAACAATGTTCTGTATACAGTGCTCATAGGTTTGTATACCCTGATTTAGAGAATATGACTGTTCATTCAAAAACTCTGACTGTAATGTAAGGATAGAGATCATATGAAACCATTCATTCTAACATAGTTATTTGACTCCTTTTAAACCATACTGATAACAGAAATCACCCAAACGGCCATGATCAAATGTTTACATACCCTTGAATGTTTGGTCTTGTTACAGACACACAAGATGGCACACACAGGTTAAAATGGCAATTAAAGTTTAGTTTTGCATACCTGTGAGTAATTAGTGTCCATGTATAAAATAGTCAACAAGTTTGTTAGCTCTCACATGGATGCACTGAGCAGGCTAGATACTAAGCCATGGGAAGCAGAAAATAACTGTCAAAAGACCTGCGTAATAAGGTACTAGAACTGTAAAAATTTGGAAAAGGATATTAAATGATATCCCAAGATTTGCAAATGCCAGTCAGTACTGTTCAATCACTTATTAAGAAGTGGAGGTTTCAGGGTTCTTTTGATTATAAGCCAAGGTCAAGTAGACCAAGAAAGATCTCCGCCAAAACTGCCAGAAGAATTGTTTGTTATAAAAAGAAAAACCCACGGATAACCTTGGGAGACATACGGGCTGCTCTGGAAAAAGACAATGTGGTTGTTTGAAGGAGCACAATACCACTACACTTGAACAAAATGAGCTGCATAGCTTTGAGCTCACAGCTTCGGGCACATTGTGTCTGAGTGAAGAGACCAAAATAGAGCTTTATGGTCACAACCATAAGCACTATGTTTTAAAAGGCGTCAACAAGGCTTATAGTAAAAAGAAACCATTCCCACTTTGAAGCATGGTGGTGGCTCACTGATGTGTTGGGGGTGTGTGAGCTCTAAAGGCACGGAAAACTTGGAAAAATTGATAGCAATATTAATTCAGCATGTTATCGGACCATACTGGCAGACATTTGCATTCTTCTGCACAAAAGGTGCGCATGGCACAATCTTGGACTTTCCAGCACAACAACGATCCTAAGCACAAGACTGAGTCGACCCTCCAGTGTTTACAGCAGAAAAAGGTGAAGGTTCTGGAGTGGTCATCACTGACCTTGTCACTACTTCACTTGATGTGTTGGTGTGGATGAAGGAGGGAGACTAAAGGCAGGAATATGCTTGAGGTTTAATGATCGTATAGACAGCTTCCCGACAGCTATGAATAGGACAGGAACATAGAAGAGGATGGCACAACTTCAAGTGACACTAACCTGTGCTCTCATTTGAGGCACAGAATGCAATAGTATCTACCTGGCAATATGCAAATCTACCCTTAAATGTAATGTCTACTTACTCTCGCAGTACGTGGCGAGGATTCATTCAATGACCGTGGGCGTGGAATTCAAAGGCCGTTTTACCTAACTCAGAGTGAATGCGTGGAAACTCTAGTACCAACTGGTCCTGCAACCGAGTCAGATATACAGTGTTTGACCTCTGAATTTTGGAACATAGATAGTTCAGAAATGTCTGTAGTAAAGCCTTATAGACAAACATTAACCAATGTCTGGACCTTTTAAAAATCAAGGATTCCCAGCCCACTGAGGTGTATAACAGGCAATGTTATGTACGAAAATGTTCTCCAGTAATATGTAGCAATGCTGCATGATAGACTGCATCCAATTGTTTTACGCCTGAAGCTGATCCATGCATTTACAGTATATCACTATAATCAAGTACTGACATACTGTAAAAGTGGCCTGTACAATTCCTATGCTGTGATACAAGACATTATTTATTTCTATAAAAAAAACAAATTCTAAATTTCAGCTTTCTCACCAGCTCACTAATATGTGTGTTGAAAGAAAGAATATCATCTAACCAAATTCACAGGTATTTGAATGTAGGGACCCGTTATAAAAACAGAACCATTGAGAGTGAATTTTAAGATCATCCAATTGTAGGTGTTTGGTTCTAGAAAACAGCATATACTTGATAGTACTTGCATTCAACACTGTGTTAAAATCTGTGATCCATTGACTCTGTTTATCATAGAGCCCTTTGTTTTATCTTATAGTTTCAATACTCAATACTGCGTTATTTACCAAAAGTTGGATGCACCTCATTAAAGACCCATAGACTACTGCACTACTCTCTGTTTATAAAGCTTTTCTCCACAAGATTTAAATTTACTTGTCATCCCTGGAGTTTTGGCATATAATACAATGTCACAGGGTTTGTTAACATTAACCACTCCCTTGGTAAACACTGAGCATGGTAGATCTGCTTTTTCATGCTTAGCACCTAATGTTTGGAATGACATCCAGACGGTTTTTTGTTTGGGTGCCTTAGTGCCTATGGGTCATTTTATTGTATTGGTTAATTGTTTTTATATTGATGAATGTGTTTGATTTTACTAATTATGTATGTATATGGATTTTGCATGTTTTCTTTGTATGTTTGCCATTTGTTTGGTTGTGTTCTCAGAGCGCAATTGTAAATGAGACTTAAGTCTCAATGTATTCCCCTGACTAAAAAACATCTCCCATCCAGGGCATACCCTGGACCAATTCTGCTTAGCTTCAGAGGCAAACCAGCAGTGAGATGGAGTTTGCTTTGCAGCTGGCCCAGAGAGGACAGTTAAGGAGGCTTGGAGTTGTGGGTGCAATTAAGTACAGACACAATGTGTACCATTTCAATTAAGTGCTTTTATTTAGCCACTGTAATTTTGGCAGATGGGGCACAACCAAACCAAAGCAACAAACTAAAAAGTATAATTCTCACCCCTAGCCTGGCCTAACTGTAACAACTCCCAACCCACAGTCTGAATTCTCCCCTGCTGGTGCGCATCAGCTTTGGCGCTCGGCGTCTCCGACTTCTGAGATCACCGTTCCATTATGCACCTTTCTTATGTTGTCTTGATTACCCTCATGTGTATTTAAACCCGTTATTCCCAGTGATCTTTGTGAGTTGTTGTTTTATGTTTGTTTGGAAACTATCGCTCCGTATGAGCGTTTATGGACATTTAAATGCCATTGTAGAAGTTGTTATTTTAGTACTCTGTCCCGTGCTTGTATTCAGTCTCCAGGTGTTTTCCCTGTGTATTTATTTAGCTTACTCTCTCGTATTATGAGAGTTTTGGCTAGCAGTATACCTCTGTTACTCTTACTCCTTGACTATATTTCGGGCTTCAGTAAAGACCCTGCAACTGCATCTTGTCTCCTGCATTTGACTCATGCACACACACAATTCTTCACATTAACTGCTTACACACAGAAATACTAACTGAACTGGCATATTCATAAGGCACCCTAACCAAAATACAGCGGGTGGTCCACCCAGATCAATCCTATTGTATACAGTATAGAAAAGGGAGTTACCTGACGGCTGATGAATGCCTACACACCCCCCGTGCATTCCCCTTCCCTAAGAAATGACAACAGCTGGATTAATAGATATGAACCGTCCATTATTATAATCAAACAGATACTATGGAAGTTTAATCAGGATATAAGTAGTAAACAACATGATAACTAATAATGTGTGTAATAGTTTTAAATCATCTGTGAAATTATTCTTTATATAATGGTAATGTGAAGAATATTTTTGACACAATGACTAGAAGAATAAAGGAGGTTTACTATAGATCATGTGTGATGACCATATAGTAATCTTTTAAACATCTAGAAGTGCCTTTACAATGTTTTATTATGGGTTACTATATACATGTATAATTTGTATTATCTAGAAGCCAATAACATTATAGAAATTATGTAACAGGAATTAAATACTTATGACAATCTTATAATAACATATATACAGGAATTGTGTATTATAAAAATGGTATTGGTTAAAATGAGAAAGTCTCTGGTGCTAGTCTGTCTATGGAATGAAGAAGAGGGTCTTCTGATTAACTTGAGTAGCAGAAATGGGACAAAGGCTGACCTTTCAGTGGTCAGATGGATATCTGGACAACAAGATAAGTGGGTGTAGCACATAGAATGTTCAGACAAGCTGGTGCTTAGTATGTATAGTTAACAAGAACTAACTTGCTATTAACAGATGGTGGAGAGATTCTGGGTTAAACAATAATGGAAAACTGGCCAATAGGGAATCACACCAATACACAGATCACACCTCACCCACTGACAGAGAGAGTGCCAACACTGTAAACATTAGGGCATTTAGGGAGGTCCAGGGACTGAGGGACATAATATCAAGTGCTGTTTTGCATAATTCAAAACTACTAAAACATATCATTATTCACTGACATTGTTATGCCTCAATTCTGAATTCAGCTCTGCTCCATGACAGAATATCCAGCCCTGGCGGTCTGAAACTAATGAGATCCCTGTCACCAAGTGATCTGGTCACAGCCTCTTATTGCACAATATTAAGTCATCAATACTTCAAAAGCAGTATGGTGAAGACAAAATTGCTAGCTACATTCTGGGATTTGTTTTTCAGCTTGGTTTGGGATGGCCAGCAAGGAAATGTAACGCATCATACATTTTTATGTTCAAAGAACACAATCAATAGTTGAACAATTTACATGATCCCAGACTCTAAGTTGGGACACATTTAACCATCTGATCCTGCTAAGACATGATAAACAGAATGTTAAGTACTAAATACCATGACAGTGAAGTAGGTAGAACTTAATTACAGAAAGTGTGACTCCAAACCATTTACAAAATAAGGATCAAATATACTGTAGATGCAAGCAGCGATTAAGGGGACCAAGACAAAAGGAAACTTCTGAGCAGCTTGGAATGTATACAGTATGTAGCTAAACAACTACCTTTACATTTTCAACTTCAATTGAAGCTGCAATTAACTTTTATTGGGTTTCATCATTTAGTTAGCATGAACATTATACAATATGGTACGTAGGCTAAAAGAGACATACTGTACGCACCATGTGTCCAAACATTAACCTAACTTTGGAAGGAGGGTTTTTCCTGTCCAATGGTGATCCCATGTACCCAAATGAGACAATTGCTAATAGGTAAGCTAGATTCGTATCCATGAACATATGTGCCATATATTATCACAATGACATATTATTTAATAGAGGCATGTGTTGGTTATGGCACCGATAAATAGGAATGCAATAAGCATGAAAAGTAATAAAAACCTTTTGAATTTTCAGTCAAAAGTATTTTGCTTTAATATGATCCTAACATTACGTTGAAGTTCCTATAGCATGCTAATGCTAATTCGTATTTTGCTGACTATGTATTTCAGTAATTACCAAACAAACTATTATCAGTATATTTTAACTTTAGCATAATGCCAACAATACATTGACATTGCTATTGCCAGCTAACACCATATGAGTCAGTTTTGCTTCATTGTCTTCCAAAGGAGATTGAGATGGTACTTAATTTTCTTCCAATGGAGACATTGCCGCTGATCTTTTATTTCCAGGTTTTGTATAATATTGTTAGTAAGTTTGAAATACAATTTATGAAAAACTTTATTTTAGCAATGGAAATTATCTGAAATCTAACAGGGAAATTAAAGATATATACTGAGGGCCAAAAGTTTGAAAAAATATTATTTTGCTGTTTTGTAAGGATATTCTCTAAACTGGGCAATCGAATGTGCCCAGTTTTAGTGCAAACTGATAATTACCTTGCAATGCTAGTTGTGAGGGCATGGAGGAAGTAAAAAGAAATCACTCTGTTATACCACTAACAAGGCTAAAAATAGCACAACACTTCCACAGTAGCATAATGAGGGTCTCTACATGCAAACCGAAGCATTGAGAAATGTAGAGAAGTGTACAGACAATTTATTAAAAAGATAGTTTAAAAGACAGTACTGTTCACATACACAGGCAGGCGCCATCTTCGGAAAACAGACTCGACCAGTCAAACCACAAACGCCTTGCTACGTGAGCTGAACTGTAAGCAAATTGTGTTTGATTTTAGTTAAATTCTTGCTCATTGATCTGCATGAATGACCGAAAAACCTCTTGCCATGAAAGATTCCAAGTCACAGTTCAGCTCACGTAACACAGCAATTTGTGTTACATTTTACAGAAAACCTACCTCAACTAACTCTAGACTATTTAATAAAAAAACAGAAACAAATGCTTTAGTCAAACATATAACCTAGAATACCTTCAAATATTATAGTGTTTTTACAAGAAATGTGATGAATATTAAAATTAAAGGTATTCTTTACAAGGGGAGAATAAAATGATATAATTTACTTATTTTGAATAATAATTTCAATCGGGTTAGAAGTTACACAGGCATTTATTATCCGTAGTCTAAATCATAAGAGGTTTTACATTGGAATCTAGCTTATAACAGCAACAATTTCAACTGCCAAGACAAACTAACTGTTCAAGCAGATTTACAAACACATGACATTTGCTCTTCCTAAAATAAGAGTTCCTTCAAAATAATAGTCCAAAATAAACGAAGAGAATAACATAAAACATTGGGGACTGAATTCTGTCATATTCTTTGAGATATACAATTTTCCTAAAGCACATTTAAATATCATGGTTCAAAAATCCTTCACAAGTAATCAGCATGCCAATCCGTTCAATGATATCAGAGGACATGTTGTTTAAGTGATTTTACTTAATTCACTTACTGGGCCCTATCTTACACCCAGCGCAATTGACTTTTTACACAAACGCATGTATCATTCCTATCTTGCACCCAACGCATATGGGACGGTAAATTAGGGCATTAACTTGCGTTCGTTGGGCGGTTCAGCGAAAAGAAGAGGCGTGTTCCGGCGCAAATGTTCCCTGGTGCTATCTTGCAGTTCCCGAAAATTATTCCGCCACTGACCAGGAAAAACCTGGTTTAAAGTCAGTGGCGTGTTATTCATATGCTATTTTAAGGGTGCATGCTTAACCATAATGTAGCGTGTGCACAGCGCGCATACACTTTGCTCCTCTCATCTACACAAATGCAGCAGTTCTTTATTATTGCAATACGTAATTAGAAGGAAAAATATTACCACACGAGGGAAGTCATGGTGTAGTCTGAAAATCTGAAAAAATAGGTATACATCTAGTGTACACATTTACTCAAATTATTCAGAATGAATTATTTGCACTGATATACATCAACCTTAAGGGAACCCATTCAATCAACATACAAGTCATTTGCAATGCTAATAGTAAAATCACCCATGTCTGCGAATTACTCACGACTAATTTATGGCAACTTTGCCATGAGGAATCCCCCCTTGGGTGGCTGTGAAAGGGACAACGGCTATCCGTTAAAGACATGGTTAATGATGACACATTTTATGATGCCAGCAAGTGCGCAAAATGCTGTTTAATCGAAAACACACACAAACACGCAGTGTAGCCTAATTGAACGAACATTTGGCACACTGAAAATGCGCGTCAGGTGTTTGGATAGAACAGGTACACATGAATCATGGATGTGTTGATGTATATCCATGTATATATTAGAGGACATCAGGAGACCTGATGTTGAAATGCATGTGCCGTTGCAACTTAACCCAAATGCCCAGAAATACAGAACGGGAGAGGAAAGCTTATTTGACAGAAGAGTAATCTCGGTCTAATGTTAGACCACATTGCAAAAATATAACAGTGCATTCATAACCTTGTGATTTATTGAGAGTGAGTCCAAAACATCGGAAAGTAGGCTATGTCTTGTGACATTTCTTTATTTACATTTTGTAAAAAGAAAAATCTATAGCAATCTGCCGTTATAATAGCAATCCGCCATGGAACAAGTGCCCCTGCTCTTAAAGGGAATGTGATATGACGCTCTGATTGGTTTATTGCACGTTACGCCCCAAACCACACCTATGACTAATGAAGCTACTTCAGACCTATTTTAGATTTGCGTCGGGCGCAAGTGTCATTTATCCCGCCGGTAAAATAGCATCAGCGCCTGGTACCCTCCCACAATGTAACTTGCGTTTCGCGTTTGATACTTCAGATCGTTAAAATAGGGCCCACTGTGGCAAAATGGTTTTAGAACTAAACTTTTCTTAATATAGAACTATTGAAGAACATGATCCATATATCCTTCACACCAAATGGCATCCAAATCCATTCAGCGGTCTCTGAGGAGATGTCCTTAGTGTATATTTTATTGTTCTAAATAACTGAACATAATTATTTGAAGGTTGACTTTTTTTTTGTATTACAAACACTTCTTTTATTGGTCAGATGAAATATGCTAATTCTTTGAGATAGGAATTTTGGGTTTTCATGAGCTGTATGCCAAAATCATCAGTATTAAAACAATAAATGACCTGAAATCTTTCAGTTGGTGTGCAATGAATCTAAAATATATGAAAGTTTAATTTTTATCATTACATTATGGAAAATAATTAACTTTATCACAATATGCTAATTTCTTGAGAAGGACCTGTATATATATATATATATATATATATATATATATATATATATATATATATATATATATATATATTATGGCATGCCGTTTAGGAATTTATTTATTTATATATGTAAATTTTGAATATATTGAATGAATGTCTGAATATATTGAATGAAATTGTGAATATATTGAATGAAAGTCTGAATATATGGAATGAATCTTGAATATACGGAATGAAAGTCTGAATATATTGAATGAATCTGGAATATATTGAATGAACATTGAATATATTGAATTAAACTTGAATATATGGAATGAAATTCTGAATATATTGAATGAATCTTGAATATATTGAATGAAAGTCTGAATATATTGAATGAATCTTGAATATATTGAATGAACCTTGAATATATGGAATGAAAGTCTGAATATATTGAATGAATCTTGAATATATTGAATGAACCTTGAATATATTGAATGAAAGTCTGAATATATTGAATGAACATTGAATATATTGAATGAAAGTCGCAATATATTGAATGAACTTTGAATATATT
>JACXGM010030550.1:0-13249 GCA_016801145.1 Umbra pygmaea
CAGAACAGAGCTGTGACAAGTAACATTACCGGACTCGACACGTAAGAACAGAGCTGTGACAAGTAACATTACCGGACTCGACACGTCAGAACAGAGCTTGACAAGTAACATCACAGGACTCGACACGTCAGAACAGAGCTGTGACAAGTAACATTACCGGACTCGACACGTAAGAACAGAGCTGTGACAAGTAACATTACCGGACTCGACACGTCAGAACAGAGCTTGACAAGTAACATTACAGGACTCGACACGTAAGAACAGTGCTGTGACAAGTAACATTACAGGACTCGACACGTAAGAACAGAGCTGTGACAAGTAACATTACAGGACTAGACACGTAAGAACAGAGCTGTGACAACTTTACAGGACTCTACACTGATTCAATGAAAGGATGGATGTGAAAAGGTTTTGAGAAATAAAGTTTGAATATGATGACAGTCTGGGTGTCACAGGGCCCATTTAAGTGGAGACCAGTTTATAATGCTGCATATTGACCACTCATTTAGCATATTATCTTGTACTCTATGCCCAACAGACCTGTGTATACCTGTATGTGAACTTTGAGTATATTGTGTACTGTTTAAATTAGGCACCATGCTTTCCGCATTGCAGTGAATGCAGAGAGAATCTCAGAATCCAGACATTAACACAGAGTTGAACGAAATGAATACCTATTAATACCCCTTTGACTAAAGAAAGAACTGGAAAAGTTCAGTTCAACAGCCAAAGAACTGGCTCTCGGCTAGGAAAACTGGTTCCAGAGCGGCACCAACTCTTTGCTGGTGTAGAACCGTTCTTTTACCAAGTGTTGCTTACGTCAGGGGCTGGGGTGAGATTGTGACCGGCATTGTTAAAAACTAGAAACATAGAAAGATTGAAAAAAAGAGTCCTCTGATCCCATTGTAGGAACGCAAAGCCAGGAGAAACATTTTCAGAAAGACGATGTAGTCCCAGTGACTGTATATAAAGTGTAGTCTGCCATTGTCGTTGATATGCTTGAAGTTGGCGCTAGCATTTCTGGAAAAACTAAGACTGGCGTTGTACACAGTGACGTAGCGAAGTCCTTCTCTGGGCTCTCTAGTATGTGGAAAAACAAACAGGTCCTGAGGAAGTTCGCAAGTTGAACCAACTGTGAACCAGCACAAGTTCAGAAGCAGAGCCAGCTTTGGTCAAAACGAGATATAAGACCCGTGGTGGTACAGTAACCAAAAAGGTTTGGGAACCACTGGCCTATGGTGTTTAGAGGTTTGAGACAAGAAGTGGAATCACTAAAAGATCTAATGGAAATCACAGAAATTGGAGAAAAAAATCTAACATTTTATAGGGCCATAGTAAATGCTATCTAGCAGAACCACTACTCAAACTTAAATTCTGAGGTGTAAATTAAGAGTAGAGACAGTGTTACACATCTATAAGAGGTGTGTGTGTTTATAGACCGGAAACCCGTCATTACTCTGGCTGTTGTGGAACACATTTGAAATTCCTTTATCCTCATTACCCCAACCCCCTGTTGATAACATGCTCACGGCCACACAAGCACAGCAAGTTAGCCTCAATGTTAACAGCAGTGCTTTGTGCATTGAACAACAACACATTCCAGGATTCTGGATAATATAGAACCCAATCATTCATTCCAGCATTCTGGATAATGAAGTTACCACAGTTCTCAGAATGTACTCTTCGATAACAAGGAGCCTGGACATTTAGAGGGGCAATGTTAAAACAAGAGCATAACACCACAAGGCTAAAACAGGCATGAAATCCCATATCTTTGCATGACTACGTTACAAAATGAGAATGAAGGCTTACCTGTCATTCTATTAATTTACACCCATTTAATTTAACCAAAACAAGAACCAGGCTGGCTAGCCAGGGTAGACCCAAACTGAGCCACCTCCTCTCACTACCATCGTAGGGGTCATCATCCCATGTAGTTGGGTCAATATATCTGGGATGGTAGACAGCAATGCTTGCAAACACCAGGATACGGAGTTCAATTTCCACAATATAATGACCATAATGCATAATGTATATTCGGGACTCTGCAAAGAGTCTTCTACACAGCCGGAAGAAATGCTCTGTACACGTTGGCACAGACAGTGTGTCCTGCTGGCGTGTGGCCTGGGCCTGCTCCTGGCAGGACGCTGGCACTCCCTGTTTTATCCTCCACAGAGCAGCACCTTGCTGTCCCACAGTGGAGGATTATTCACGTGGCATCCCTCCAACAGACTGCTGGCACAACTGCATGGGACAGTGCAGCACGTGTTCTTTGTTCTAGCCTGGCAAGTTTAAATTCATGATGACGATTTCATCGATGTAACCCAAAGATTAATGGTCATTTAGCAGATGCTCTTTCCCAAAGCACCTTAAGAGTAAGTAAAAGAAAATCCCTTTGGAGCAACTTGGGGTTAAGTGCCTTGCTCAAGGGCACTACAATATTCATCCACAAAAGCAAATCTGGCGTGCTGAAGGAGCAGTGCATTGGTGAAACGCAGACAGGCACCCACCTTTCCTCTCTCCAGTAAAGGGCACTACGTCGTCTCGGTCTTTGTACTCCAGGGCCTCCTTCTCCAGGTAGCTGAGCAGTTTCTCTCTGTTAAAGGGGCCTGTGGCAGTTTTCACCGTGTGATCCTTCTGACGCATGGATGCAGGCAGCAACGCATTCTGGGGGGGGATCAGAATGAGAACTTAACTGCAGAAATGATAGTTAAACATGATGCCTCATTTTAATAACAACAAAATATAAACAAATAGTGAGAAAACTATAACAATATGAATAAGAATCTCTTCATGGTGCTACTAAAATTCAAGCAATAACAAGAGATCTACATTCCTGCTGTCTGTGCCTACTCTCCATCTCCCCCTACATGCTCGTCTCCCTAGCTCCTGCTACTTACTGAAATGTCAAAAAAGGGAGAGTGGCACAACTGTATCACAGTGGCAAGGGTTCATACCTCTGGGTCCATCTCCTCCAGAGCGGTCTCCAGTTGCTTCAGCTCTTGTTCCGACAGGTTGTTAAGGATCTCATCCTCGTCTATCTCCTTGTACTTCTCCAGATCTTTCTGATAGGACAGCGCCATCCTCTTTCTCACTCTCTCTCCAGCTAATGCAGACCGGGGCGCGGCAGGGCAGGGGGTGTGGGTGTCTGTCTGGGGTCTTTAGACTGCAACCTCCACTTCTAGGGGGAGATAATCTGCTAGAGAGAGACAGTGGTACTAACTTCATTATATTGTTTTGTATTATTGTGTTCATGTTTCTTTCTGTATTACTGTGACAATGTTGACATTGACACATCACTTTTTGAAAAACAATTACAGAAACAACTACAAAAATGTTACCGGGCTAGTAAACGTTAGGAACTACAAACTAGCATATTAAATCCAGGGATTAAAAACATCAACTTAAATAATACAAAATACAGACAATAGTAGAATAGCATAATTGACATTTCACAAAATCTAAAAAGAAACAAATGCATATTATGGAGAGCGCGGCCAGGGACGGACTGGGACAAAAATTTGGCCAATAAAAGCTATAATGTTGTGAGACAATTCCTTGGTCTTTAAATTTTACTTCCACATCTAGTTAATTTTTTGCAGTGTTCTACCCATACCTTGTTTTCCAATGATTTCTCTTCTATTTCTATTTCATTCTACGCCAGGTAGAGCCCAGGGCTCGACATTAAGGCTTGTCCGCTTGTCCGGGACAAGTGAAAAAAGTGGTCGGACAAGGAGCTCGTAGAATCGCTTGTCCGAATGGGCAAGTAAAATTAATTGTAATTCAACAAGTACACTGAATACGCTAAACAAATGAATCGAATATTAGTGACATGTCCTTTTTTGGCAAAAAAACGGTGTGTGTGTGTGTTATGCAGACTATGACCGTGATTTTATCTTATGTTCTCAAACACAGTTTTGCTGCATGGTGGTCACATGGCTCACAGCTCTGTTTTCACACTGCAAGTGCTCATTCGCTGGCAATACATCATCGACAAAAGTAGTGTAAAACTTAGCACATATAAAGTTTGTGATTTATTGCATATACATAATATACCAGTGATATTGAAAGTGTTACTGATTAATAGTTGGACAAAACAATCACGTCTTTTATTCAACTGCGTGTGGTAACAGTGGCCGAAATTGAATGAGCGCGTGTCAGAAAGACAATTCAAAAGAGCCAGAGAATATTTCTTTAAAGCTATACTTTTAATACCATGTTCCAAAAGTTCTGACATTTTTAATTTAGATGCATGAATGTTGTTACGAGTCAGGGTAGGAAATTAGCACACGAGAAAAAAATAGATAATTCCCCAGTATTATAAACCACGGTAGGCTATGTCAATGTAGAAAATATAAAGGGGAAATCATGTATTACAGATGTGAGGGATTTCATGCGAATGTGATACGATTAGGCTATATAATGTAATGTAGGGATGGGCCGATACCACTTTTTATGGAACGAGTACAAGTACAGAGTATTTCATTTTGGGTACTTGCCGATACGAGTACCGATACAAGTACTTTTAAGAACTATGCCAAATGTCACATTTATCAAGCTAAAATCTGCTATTTCTTAGATGTTGATTAGCCAATTTAAATATAGAAAAGTAAATATTCCAACATTTCCAGAACATAATTTTCATTGCAGGTCAAGAATGTGTAATATTTATTACAGATGTCAATGGTTTACATCTCCTTCCCTAATTAGCTAAAGTGAGAGAAACAAGTTTGTAAACCTGAACAGTAGCCAATTGTGTTCGAATTCGCGCTAACTAAGCATTGCAGACGTTTTGTGTAAGATGAGAATGTCTGTTTGAAGTGACTTTCTCCAAAACAGGGATAATGACCTAATCATATATTATTCTGGTATTTGATTGTTTTATTATAAATCGGTACAGAATTATAGCTGTACTATCACTGTAATCTATTGAACAAAATATAGACCACATCGTATTTCATTTAAGTTATATTTCTTAACGTTAATGTCTGCAATTAACAAAAGAGTGGTATTTCTGAGTTCTGACTAGTAGGCTATGTCAGAACTCAGAAATACCACTATTCTGTTCACCCAGAAGTGTTGCAAACTACCGACATTTGTCTTTCCTTCCGAAGGTGGCTTTCAGAGGCTAACTCTGGGGCGTTCCTCATGCCGTTTTCTACAGTTACAGTATACACCGAATAGCCCAATAACCAATAACTTGCATCCTTCGTTCGTTCCTGTATTTAAATGTGCGCATTTCCTTAAGGATTCTAATTTTTTTTACCTATAATTTTACAAATATTAGGCTACATGAAAATAGCAATGAGAAAAACGATTTCATATTTCGCAATTTGAACTGTACTCGACAACTGCTGAGGAAAATAGTTTTTTTTTCAATAGCTAATGCGTGGCTCCGTCTTTGGAATGATTATGCATTTTAGGCGGTGATTTTGTGTGCAAACTCATATTGCAGGGAAGCATTATCGCATTTAAATCACATTTCTTTCTTTTTTTAAATAGCAATAAATACAGTTGTACAGCTTTATAATCATGGACTCCAAATGAGGAAGTAGACTGTCGTTATCAATATATGTTGTAAATAAGAAATTGTTTTAGTCAACTTACCTGGTTAAATAAAGGTTAAAAAAATATGCATAGGGCTGAAATATCTCTACATTTCCATTGAAACATTTACGTGAATCAAATTTACAACTATGGTCATATAGCTTATCTGTAAAGCATTGCGCAGCATAACGCTCTTAAGCTCTTAAATGTGGAGGAAGTATCGGCTTGGAGTATCGGGCCTTTTTCACAAGTACAAGTACGAGTACTTATGTCCAGTATCGGGCCCGATACCAAGTACTGGTATCGGTATCGGCCCATCCCTAATGTAATGTTTGGTGATAGAAAAAAGTAAAACAAGCAAACATTTCACGCACAATGCACGTAATGTTAAGAGTTCATGGGTAAAAACACGGGGGTGTTGGTGTTCGTTGAGTCTGACTTCATGATCGGATTCTGATAGGCGGCATTATCGTTTGACCAGAGAATCTTAAACACGCACGCACACACAAATGTAACAGTAGGATGTCGAAGTTCTCAATTGCAAACTTAGTTGATTTAAAAACTGATTCTAACTCAACTAGCTAATTAAACCAATGTTTGGATTATTTTATTAGTAATCTCAGATGTTTTCCAAACAGATTATTATAAAAACGAATTTACAAATGTAAAATTAAGTGCTGACTAAATAAATATTGTGGAATAGGTTACAACAGTAAAGTTTTAGGCTACACATCTCAAGTTTGAAACTACCTGCTATTGTCTAAAAGTAGCCAAATAACAATAGTAGTAGTACATTGGTTAGCATAATTTGTCTATCATCTGAAAACCATTCGTCTCACAGACTTGTCTTCACAACATGTCCCTTTTGTAATTTGCCTAATAAGACTTATCAATGATGAATTTGATGTATTTAAGCAATATAGAAGCTGCAAATGCGTTTTCTTTTTTGAATTGGTAGAATTGGCTGGTAAAATTAGAGCATCCACCAGCCACAGTGGCTAAATTAATTTCCCACCCTGGTTAGGAGTTTGAACTGCAACTGCTTGAGAAAAAAATGGTCGGATTCAAGCGTGTGACAGAAATATTCTGCAGACTCCGTTACCATGGCATCCTTAAAGCGGTAGCTAAAACATTTATTTCACATCTTGTCTTAGTCACAGAAGGTAAAACAGATAGCAGTAAACCATGTTATTTATAACTGGGAATACATCAAATATACGGGAGAATGTAGTCAAACATATTTACTAAATATCTGAGTGACTGTAGTAGTAGTGACAAAATTTTAGTTTGAGGCCCTGTTGTAAATGTGACGGCACTTCACGTTTTTTTGAATTGCTGCTTTTAAGAGCAAATGAGTTGGCTGATTTTCTAGAAGGCCTTAATGCCCTGGCCAATGACATTGTTTCCAATTCAAAAATCCCTCCCTGAAAGAGAAACGTTAAAATATACTTTTTTTATCTTACATTCCCTGGTTTCAACATGACACTGGGAAAAATGTATAGGCCTATTGCTTGTTTCCCAGAAATACAGACATTCATTAAATAAACAATGTCTGCTTCGGACAAGTAGTTTTTGCTATTGGACAAGTAAAAAATAGATTTACTTGTCCGAAGGACAAGTGGCCAATAAAGTTAATGTCAAGCCCTGGAGCCCTTTCCTTTCTTACACACAGTAGAGAATTGGCTACAGGAAACCGAGTAGTTACAGCCTGTGGTTACTATAACCATGAGCCCAACGTGTCACAGAATTCTGACCATTTCTAAGCTTCCTCTTACAAGTAAAGCCATTTACTCAGTGAGCACAAACAAATATTAATGGGCGACACACATTAAATTAAATCTTTAAAAAAAAACGTTCAGAGGTCACTGGTCCAGTCGAGCCAGCGATTGACAAGATCCACTTGCCCAACGTGATTTTACTGGCCCCGAGCCAGTTAACATTTGACCCTACACAGTAGACCGGGGATGCCCAACCCTGTTCCTGGAGCTCTACCAACCTGTAAGTTCACTTCAACCCTAATTTAGCACACCTGATTCTATTAGCTAAAGGAAAGCTAAAATATGTTGCCCACAAAAACAGTTGGAGAGAACCTACAGGGCAGTAGATCTCTAGCAATAGTGTTGGGCAGCTCTGGAGTAAACTATATAGAAAAATTTGACCATACGGAATAGATAATGTTAGATCAATATAGGATTTCTTCTCGAATGTCATCCAAGTAACATTGAAGGTAACCATTTCAGGAGAACTTCTCCCTAACAAGGATGTTCATTTTCCGCAAATGTTTTTGCATATGGACTGTCTGAGATCAACTATACTATCGCAATTTAACTTACAGGTGCCCATTCTACACTAGCCTGACTTCCTATTCTCCTACCCCGGGCAGAATGTAGGCCGGGGCTCCAGGTATAATCAGAAATGCCCTGACTAGGATCAAACCCTGGCCAGCATGACGCTGTTGTGACTTAACCCATGCCATGTGAAAAACACCTTTTGCCATTTTGTTGTATAAAAACTGCATCCTGCTAAACTAACATTAGCCTTGTGCTCGAGTTGGTATCGCAATCTAAACGTGCCCCAGGCAACGGTGTTCGACTTAGCAGACAGACTAATGGCGTAGGGCTGGTTTTGATATTAGAGTGTGGGGGCATATTACAGATTTTTCACAAATTGTTATTATTGCAGGGGACCACTTTGCCTGCCTCCAACAACTGCAGGGGTGCAAACTCATCAAGGGTCAAAGGTGACAAGGGTGGAACCCCCTCAGCTACCATCTTGTCAATGGAACATATATTACCCTACATAACTAAAGAATATCCTTTCCTTTATAGCCTTTCCCACCACAGAAGAAGAAATTGTTGGAGAACACTGAAATAGCTATGATGAATCAGCAGCTAGTTAATCTGTTGGGTATCACTGGTCTCGGCGCCATGTAGAATACACTGACGGAAAAAGTTTTCCACCACGGACAGCTAAACACACAAAACCAGATCCATGATAGAGACTAATGCCTTCCACTTATAGTACAAATGTGTGTTCGTGTGTTTCTTACACCACTAGATTCTTTTGCCACTTAAGACATGTAACCTCAGTGTTACATCAGCCGTGAATGGACAGCAGATGGGCCTGGGTGTGACATCTGCACTAAAGAACACTAATGAATTGCTCATGCATCGACAGGCAGAAACAAACAAACACGTGGACGCCGAGTTATGCTCTAATCGCAACGTCAGCTCTTCTCAGAAGTATGTTGTGAAGTGAACCGCACCTACTCAGTGCGTCAGGTCAGAAGAACATTACTGTGTGTGATGCTGCTTTTCCAATGACACTTCGGCTGATCAGCCTGAGTATGTCTGGACAGACAGGAGTAATGGAGCGCAGACAGGGAGGTAATGACGAGGCCCGTAATGGTCTGGGAAGCGCTGAGGATCCATTAGCAGGGTCTGATCGATGCCTTTCTACTTCTACAGGCTCGTTTAATCCTCCTAAACAGCAACAGATGGCGCCGAGCCAATTATACCAATAGAACACCCGTTTAGCTTACGGAGTGACACACGCACAGACATGCACTCTCAGCTGGTACCTTTCCCATGAAGTCATGTAACTGAAAGTAAGGGACTTAATGAAACGTTGGTTATACATAACCGGTTAAAGATGGGGCGTTGAGAGATTCAGTTGGGTGTTTGTGGTGACGTGGTCTCTACCGCCTCTAACATGGACTCTACTATAACATGATGAAACTGTGTTTCTAGTGGCTGAGAGAAAGCCTGGAACTAGAAATAACCTCCGTGTAGCTGAAACAAGCAGTAGAATGTCAGCCTAAGTCATTTAATCACAATTAAGTGATTTAGCAGACGGCCTTTTACAGAGGGACTTTCTTTGATGGAAAAGTCTAGAATCCAACTAGCTACATAAATGCTATTTGCTTACATACAGTACTCTTCACGCACTATGCCAGTCAGGCAGCATTCAGACTCAACTGCCATGTAGTTTTTTGTAGTCAAGTCATTCTGGTCTCCATAACTTCCCATTCCGTAAATGTGTTCCATCTGGCCTCGAATGAGCAAACCTTCATCTACACACTAACAGTACATACTGTGCGTGTCTGTCTGGGCTACCACCACCGCTTTCAATGACGAACCGTAAACTAAAAAAAAGCATGTTCCTTAAAAACAACATTTAAAAAAACTAAAATAAGAATTTAAAATGTTGTGGGACTTATTCTTATGCCAGTATTCTAAATTAGTATTTTAAATGTATCAAGTATGTTCACCTCTGTTTATTTTAAATGTTGTATTTATAAATGAATCCTCACAAGTGCTAAATTACTAACTTCATTTAGAATATGCAAATAACCTTGCCTATAGTGACCCCTATAACAAGCCCGTCTTACCCAATGAACTAGTGGACCACCGCAGCAGATGACAACATTGACCCCAATATACAACACACACAAAACATTATTTGTGTTAAAAAGAAAGTCCTACCAAAACCTATAGAGGTCACAATGTCAGCAGATTACAGAAATGAAATCATCAGGCCTTTGTTTTAACTCCGACTTCAAAAGAGGATATTTCAACTAATATACACATGAGACAAAATATAAATGTTAGAAGTGCTGCTGTGTTTAGAAAACGGTATAAACTGTGTAAGTACATTTCTTTTGGCAAAGTAAACACACTTCCCATGCCAACGGAGACATTTATATTTTAAACGTAATAAAATGACAGAGGGAGAAAATGAAAGGGAACGTGAGACAAAGATGTCGAGTTATGTTACAGTTATCGAGTTAAAGATGTTAGCAAAAGATGAGATATGTTACAGAGGTAAAGATGTAATCAAAACATGTCAATTTGTTAAATATGCTATATGTAGAATTGAGCCGTAACAACCAAATTACATTCTCTTTCAGTGGCCAGCATAACAACTGCATTTTTTATGTTTTAAAAGCAAGAAAGTGGACAAATTGTTGTTACACACAAAAGCACAGCCTAAATTTAGGGCCCTATAATTTACACGATCACAGAATCACAGAATTGGCAAATCAACGCGGAATAGTGTGAACACGGAATTCCGCTGAATTTTTACATAATTGGAATGAAATTCTTTTGTTTGGGAGAAGAATGTATGTTTGGGGAAAATGCAGACCGGAGGAAGCAATTCTGTGCGACACAACCCCTCCTGTCATTTCAGCTCCCCTGCCCCTTCAAATCAATGAAAGCATGACGAAGCGGCTCTCCACAGCTCTGCTTTCATCGGCCGAAAAAAGAAAAAATGCTAATAGTTTATATAATTTTAAATAAATGCTCTAACAATGTATTTTACTGGACAGTTAAAAGCTCATAACCATTTATATTTTGTTCTTACTTGAAGTACTTAGAGTGTTATGTTGCATCATGCAGTATTTGTCCTGAAAAGTAGAGTAAAAGTGATGTTTGTTACCTCAATAAATGGAAGTTAATTCCTATTTTATTTGTGTACATTTTAATCATTAACATTAAAATCACACCTTTTATGACTACAGTAACAATAACGGGTAAAAAAAACTGAATTCCCAAAAATTAAAACAGAAAAGACAATTTGCAAAAAAATTAAATGGAGAAAAGGGAATTTGGGAGAAAAAAAAATGTATAGGGCCCTATAAATTATATCAAAGGTGGACCAGAGCAAGTACATTGACACACTGAAACCCTACCTGGTGATGTCATTACATATTCTGTTTAAATGAAAAAGAATCACTGACTAGCATAGGGAATCTTTGTAACATCTAAATAGTTTTTTTATATTTTTAAAATATAAAAAAGACATGTTGTAAAGCTTTTTGTAACCTGGTTAATTAAAGAGGAACTAGTTCCATTCTCACTTTGCTAAATTCAACAAATAGCAATAAATAGTTAGAAAATCAAATCAGAACAGAACACAACCCAAGGGAGAAGTCTAAATTTATATAATCCTGCTAACAGACATCCCCAGTGGTACTAAAGCCGCCTCCCCCTCTACTCTCTCCCGTTATGAGAGAAGCATCATAATCCCATAAAACCTTGGGGCAAAACATGATATAAATTGGTTCTCCATAGAAGATTTCTATATTCGCTTCAAATTATGTCCGTTTTAATACCTTGTTAAATGTCGTAAGGGCAAGATGACTTATCAATATCTGCCTTCATTTCACCTCTCAAAAATTGTAGTTTGATGCAAAAAGGTTGACTAATAACTTGGCCCAACAACAATCAGCTACACGATCAAAACGCTGAGGCAGGGGTCGCAGAAAAGCTACACAAACCTTATTTGAAGGAAATCTACAAATCTTCTGATAAAACAGGAATGTAAGAATAGCGCTAAAATATTAAGATATACAGTTTTTGTAGCTAGGTTTTAAGAGGATTATGATACAACATTTTTTCTGACAATACTGCCCAGAATAAACAACTGTGAAGTCTTTTCCTGTGTGTAGTATTTTGTTCTCATTCGGATGTGGGGGGCTGCTCCCTCCAGAAGAGTCTGGGGAGGCTTGATGGAAACCAGATGGAGACAGTTGTAAACCGTTAAACTTTTTTAAACTACAGATCACAATGTGCCCCACCCCGTCAGCAGTCATGAGCATCCATCTACACAACCCAAACTCCCCTGTCCACAGTTTCTACCTATATTTACCGCCGTCTCTGTCCTCTAATCTTCATCTCTCACTTTCTTAACGCATGAATAGCCTCTGCTACACACCCACATCTCTGGGGGTTGAAGGGCAAGCCTATGTAATGTTGATGGAATTTAAAAAGAGACCTCCCTCTACTCCTCCACCCTATTAGACCCTGCCCCCCTCCACACCCGTTTCTGCCCCCCGCCAAGCCCGTTCCTGCCCCCCTCCACGCCCGTTCCTGCCCCCCGCCAAGCCCGTTCCTGGTCTTCATGTTTCCATCTAATGCAGGCAATTTTATGCCAACATTAGATATGTGGCAACAGATGGAATGTGAATGATGTCAATGTGTGGAAAAACGCACATCTCCCCTGCAGACATGTCAATGCCTTTAACCGCTCTGGGCAAAGTCATGTAGATAATTTACAGACATTTGCTGCTTAATTTCATGGTTTTTAAATAAGTTTAGAAATGCAGTCCGACCCGATGTGAGCACATATTGGTTTTCCTTAAACATGTTGTGAGTGCAAAAAGATTGGTTCAATCAAATACCCAATCACAATCAAAACACAGAGGTGGGAGGAATTTTTCAGTTGTTTTTTTGTCAACGAACCTCTTTAATTCAGACCACAAGTTGCCCTGACCTCGATCCTAACCTTAACCTAACTCTAAATCCTAACCTTAACCTAACTCTAAAATAGGCAGCTAGCTTGAATGAAAGATAACAATGTTTGGTGAATGACTTATAAAATGTCATCCATGGTGACTTAAACATAAAAGTTCAAATGTAATCAAGTGACCTTTCTGCCCTCAGAACATGTCAGGAAAACTGATGTTCCATATTGGGTCCCTCCACATTTAGGGCCCTATGTACTTTAGTACCACTTTAGTACCACTTTAGTACCACTTTAGTACCACTTTAGTACCACTTTAGTACCACTTTAGTACCACTTTAGTACCACTTTAGTACCACTTTAGTACCACTTTAGTACCACTTTAGTACCACTTTAGTACCACTTTAGTACCACTTTAGTACCACTTTAGTACCACTTTAGTACCACTTTAGTACCA
>JACXGM010030551.1:0-13253 GCA_016801145.1 Umbra pygmaea
AGGTGTGTCCAGGCATAGAGATGCCTAGACCACTCTCCTATAATGGTGAGTGAGTGTCAGTAAAACATGCTCTCCTTCTCGTCCTGTGAGCGTGTGGGGCAAGGAACACAAACCCCAAAGAATATACATAACTGCTAACCAAAACAGAAACTAGTATTCGGGAGAGCCCGAACGTTGCACACCCTGGGCAACCCTTACATGCACACTCGACAACGTTGCGTGTGTGAACGTGTGCAACATTGTAGGCTCTTTCTCCCACAACCTCAATGAAGCTCCCTGTAGCAAAAAACCTTAGCGCTGCAAGCAGCTGGACTTCAGGGCTTAAAGCAAAATTCCGCCGCGTTAGCCTGGCAAGCGCAGCTCTGAGAAGGTCCAGCAGCTCCATAATGACTTGTATTGGGAGGCGACATTTTTTTAATATAGCCACGTCAGGCAAAATGTCAAAAGTTTTGCAGAATAAAACAATTGACATGGCCGCGGACTCTGAGTCATCTTTGATTCAATACAAGGACACGTTGGATCACTGCCATAGTTTGCTTAGGTCGCTTACTGGACACCACCATGCTTACCCATTTCTAGATCTTAGCCATTTAGAGCCAAATTGTTTGCCAGACTTTAATTATCAAAAGTGATTGCCAATTTAAACGCTTTAATGACATTACAAAATAGCCTAGGCTAATTACCACATATTAGTTCTGATACCAAATTAAATCAATTTCATAAATAGGCCTGTATCCATTGCGAACATATTTTATTATCAGTCTTAAAATGTCCATGAAATAATTGTTCAGCTACAACATTGTCAACATACCATAGTTTGACTTGTACTGCGCTGCACTGATTTCTAAAAACTGCTGCACAGTGGTGGCGACTAGCGGCTTGAGCTCAAACACCGCTAAGAGAGAGCTTACGAATGGTCCAGACCAACCTTACGAAAGTGTGACTTACAGAAAATATACTTCTGTAAGTCACGAACGTAAGCGTACGAACGTTTCGGGAACCGTGCCATAAGGTTAACAGAGAGGTTAAGGAATAGGTTAAGAACTACTTAGCGATAAGAACGTTTTGGGGAACCGGGCCCAAGTCTGTGGACAAGGGAGTGTGCAAAACATACAATGACAGTTGCGAGTGTGCAAAATACATTAACGGCCGGGAAGAGTGGCTGGGGTCAGCATGCACATTAGTCTGTCAATAGATTTAATAGTATAACTTTGAAAATAGTTAAAGGGACAGTGGATTCAAAATGGCTTTTAAAGCAATCAGGGAGATATACCTGCTTGAACGCAGATTAAGAGAGGGTGTTGCTCTGGAGATCTTACCTATGATCTTAGGTAAGGCAAGGTTTTGCCTAGCAGACATTTGTAAATGACCAATGACCAATGACCAATGTGTTTGTCACCGGGTGTGTAGTGAAGGCTGATTAGATTGTAGATGTTGCAGTGATGGGTGTTATGTGGGGCATTGGTGACAAAACTGATGGAGCTGTGTTACACCACATCTAATTTACTAAGGAGAGAGTTTGATGCAGATCTGTAAATTACATCATCAAAGTCTAGTATAGGGAGGATGGTCATTTTCACAAGAGCATGTTTAGCAGGAAGAGTGAAGGAGACTTTATTACGAAATAATTATCCTGGATTTAATCTTGGAGTGGATCTGGTTGATGTGGGTCTGGAAGGAAAGTGAAGAGTCTAACCAGACTTCTAGGTATTTGTACTTTTCTACGTATTCCAGTACAGACCTGTTGAGTGTGGTGATGCTTGTTGGGCAGGCAGGTGTGAAGTGTGATCGGTTGAAGAGCATAAATTTAGTTTTGTTAAATTTTAAGAGTAATTGGAGGCCACGGAAGGATTGTTGTATGTTATCAAAGCTTTCTTGGAGGATTTTTAACAGTGTCAATTGTCAGGCCGGACGTATAGAGAATGGTGTCGTCTGCATAGAGGTGGAACGTAGAGTCACCTGCAGCAAGACCGACATCATTGTTATATATGAAAAATAAAGTCGGCCCAAGAATTGAACCCTGGGGCACCCCCATAGAGACAGCCAGAGGTCTGGAGACAGGCCCTCTGATTTAACACACTGGAATCTGTCAGAGAAAAAATTTGTGAACCAGGCTAGGTAGTCCTTTGAAAACCCCAGGCTCTTTAATCTGCCAATGAGGATGTTGTGACTAACGAGTCGAAGGCCTTGGCCAGGTCTAAGAAGACGGACCTAGTAGTAGTGCTTTTGGTCGATAGCAATTATGATGTCATTTAGGACTTTGAGTGTTGCTGAGGTGCACGCATGACCGGCTCAGACACCGGATTGCATGTCAGAGTGGCTGCGATGGGATTCAAAACGAGTTACAATTTGTTTATTAACAAGGCTTTTAAAGACCTTTGAGAGGCAGAGCAGGATGGAAACTGTCCTGTAGCAATGTGGGTTTAAGCTGTCCGTGATTACTGCGGCAGCTTTCAAATCTTTAGGGATCTTGGACGAGTCAAAGGAGAGGTTGAAAAAGCTGGTGATTGGAGCAGCAACAATTACTGCAGAGAATTTTAGAAAAGAAAGGTCCAGATTGTCTAATCCATTAGATTTGAGGGGGTCAAGATTTTGTAGCTCCCTCAGAACATCGGCTGTCTGGATATGGGTAAGGAGAAACATGGGGGCCTTTGCCTGGATGCTGCAGAGGGTGAAGGGATGTTAGTTAGGGTCGGGGTTGCCAAATGGAAAGCATGGCCTGCTGTGACAAAATGCTTATTGAAGTTCTCTATTGTCAGTGGTGACAGTATTGTCTAGCATTAGAGCTGTGGGCAGCTGGGTGGAGGTGTTCTTATTCTCCATGGACTTTACTGTATCCCAGAACGTTTTAGAATTAGTGCTACAAGAGGTATACTTTGAAGAAGCTAGCCTGGCATTTCTGACCATCTTTGCATACCGATTCCTGGTTTCCTTGAAGAGTTGCAGGTCGCAGGGATTATTCAAAGCTAAAGCGGTATGCCACAGAATGTTTTTGTGTTGGCTCAGGTCGCTGAGTTCTGGAGTGAACCACAGGCTATATCTACTCTTAGTTCTAAACCTTTTGAAAGGGGCATGCTTATTTAGAACCGCAAGAAAGGTATCCTTAAAGAAAGACCAGGCATCCTCTACTGATGGGATAAAGTCAATATCCTTCCAGGGTACCTGGGCTAGATCTAATAAAAAAAGGCCTGTTCACAGAAAGGTTTACAGGAGTATTTAACAGTGATGAGGGGAGGTCTTTTAACTGCAGACCCCTTACGGACGCATGCAATGAGGTAGTGATCGCTGATGTCTTGGCTAAAGACACCAGAGTTGTATTTAGAGGGCATGTTAGTTAGGGAAATATCTATGAGGGTTCCCTTGTTTGCAGATTTTAGGCTGTATCTGGTAGGTTCATTGATGATTTACATGAGATTGAGTGCATCAAGTTAAAAATAGCAAAAATAGAGATAATCCAGAGAGAGTATGGTGAAGAAGGCCAACTGGAGTGTGGAAATTGTTTTGAGGAAAAATAGCAGTAGAGGTGCACACGGACAGAGACGTAAGGCAAAAGAGACTATGTAGACAAGACACGATGTAAACAAGTCTGCCCTTGCCTATGCCACCTTGGATCTCCGAGCATCTCTTGAGCATCCGTATGTGAGTGGTTTGGACTGTCCAGGCGTTGGCATGAATTACCATGTTGTCCAAATAGTCTACTGCATATTCTCAGTGAGGGCGCAGAGTTCTGTCCAAGCATTGGAAGGTGGTAGGGACGCCATGGAGGCTGAAGGGCAGCACTCAGTATTGCCAATGATCACTGGGAGTGCTAAATGCTTGGCAGCGCGTGCCAGTGGCACTTACCAGTAGCCATTGGTTAAGTCCAGGGTGGTATCCAACAATTCTATGTATTTTTGTTGTGTTATGTGAGTTGTTTGTCTGTTGTTAAGCATGTTGACTGTATTTCTGCTGGCTGTGCAACAAATTGCCCCTCGGAGATTAAAAGGATTACCTTAAACTTTATGACCCAGGCCCTGCCGAGCCTTTCGATGATGTCATCTACCCGTGGCATGGGGTATCCATTGAATTTAGACACTTCATTCAGGCGCCGGAAATCATTACAAACCCACGCAGACACGGGGAGAACATGCCAACTCCACACAGAAAGGCCCGGGACAACCAGGGTTCAAACCCAGAACCTATTTGCTGGATCCACTAGGCCACCATGCCTGCCCTTATTCAGTTAAGTAGACTATTGTTGTGACAGATGAAGATCAGATCAAATTAAATTTTATGTGGAAAAGGGAATATTCAGATTAGAAAGGTTCTATGTAAAACTAGGTTACACTTTATTTGGAGAGTCCGACATTCCATCTTTAGGTTCTCTACAGATAGTTTGTAGATGATAGGACTATCAACAAACTATCAACAAACTATCTGTTTGTAAGCAACTAATTGTGTAATTTAAGGGTAGGGGTAAATTTAAAATATGTTTTAAGGTAATGGTTAAGGTTAGGGTTAATATTAGAGGAAGGGTTAAGGTTAGGATTAGGGTTAGGTTTAGTAGATAGTTTGTTAAAATGTTGTTGATAGTCTGTAGATAATCTGTAGAGTATCTACAGATACAATTTTTGGACTCTCAAAATAAAGTGTTACCTAAAACTATACTTCTCTTCTAAAGAATACTTCTTCACTCAAACATCCCCTTCCTGTACAATTGATTTTTATTTTTGCAGAAGCAGGGGTGTTACTCATCATTATGGAAAAACATTGTTTTCCTCTAAACTAGTGAATTATTTTGATCTTTTGATTTCATGATTTCTGTTAATTATTCTGGCATTGTCCTTAGGAGCTTTTGGAATGTTGGAATGTTACCTGCAAGAGTACATTTTTGGGATCAGTTAATCTGCAATTCGTTTAAATCAGGTGATGTATCTGGTAATACAAATATCTCCTGGACTTCCTTGACTAAGGTAGGACAGTAATGTTCAGAGGACACTGTATATAACCCTCAGGAATGTTTAATAATTTTTACCTGGTGATCCTATCAGTCCTTGAGTCACATAAGATTCAGAAAACTTAAAATGTTCTGAGGTCTATTACTTTCCCCCCATTCCCCATTTCATCTTCGTCCGCTTATCCTGGGTCGGGTCGTGGGTCTTTGACTTTTGCAGGAATCATAACACCAATAGATTAAATCAAATTTTCAAAAAAGTTGAAGTCAGCAGACCAAAGGATACAATGCTGGACACAAGAGCCTCATTTATTGCAACAGAAAAACTGCAATCAAAGCATTTTTCTTTCTGAAAGAGTTGCCCAGTGCATCTACTGGGTGAGAGAGTCATGTTCCCACCTACATCTGTGGCTGGGTCAAAACCACCAGACAGTTTATATTGTAAGGTAAAGTTTGCATCATGGCTGAAATGCTGGTTTTCCTTTGAGCTAGAGCCTCAGGAAAGATTCACTGATCCTCCTCCCATCACATGCTTGAGTGAATTTTGGCAGCCCTGGTGAATTTTGTAATGAAAAAATGCATCTGCAGGGCATTCATGTACAGTAGTGGGTTGGGTAGCCTGCACCCATGTTTGAATATAACACATACACTCTGAATCCATCCGGAAATGTTAGACACTGCTTACTGGCATAGCTCAGGATCAGGTTACTACTACCGTGTTATAGATGTTTTTGTGTGTGTGTGTGTTTCAACAAGGCCCATTCAGAGAGAACATCCACTGATGCTTTTCTCAGTCTGAACAACCTTTGCTATTATGGTGCAGACAGATTATTTACCATCTGCCCGATGACATCAGAAAGTTATTCCGGGGCTTTGTGGGAATCAGTCCATTTGTAAGACTCCCATTATGTCATTGGCTGCTCTGGTTCTCCATCTCTGCTCTGTCTGTTCAATACTGATGGACTAATGAGGCCGGCTGTGGCAGATGCATTGGGGCTTAACAAGATAGGTGCATGCAGAACCAACCTGACTATTGGGCTATTGTAGTACCGGTACTAAGAAGTCCTAAACGGAAGGTTTTGAACATTCTTTTTTATTATTTGGATATTAATGGATTACCTGACAATGTAATTCCATTGTACTATAGATCACTCTTTAGATCCAGTCTGAATTTAAACAGATCAGTGATTGGATTGTTGTTTACCCATCTAAAATGTAGAATACAAAAGTTGAAAACATTATATTAGCCAACTCTGGTTACATGGGTTTCTTGGACCAATCTGAATTGTCATAATTTGTATGCATTCTGAAAACACAAGGTAGGAGAGGAAACCCTGATTCGTTAAGTACAAGATGTGTTATTTTGGCCAAAGCAAAAAGGATTTGTAGTCAGGCTATGCAATAGAAGCATCTAGAAAAGGAATTGGCCAGAACTACACTGATTGATATGTTGTCCAAGTTCACCTATGGGTAGATCCCTGATCAAATTTATCCTGTTATGGTTGATCACGGTATGGTAATCCCAGAGGATGTATACTAATATGTATTAATCTATAACAGCTTTTAAATCATTTAGAGGATTTTCATAATAGCTGATTGGTTATTCATATAACGAGTTGGACACTTTTGGTGGAAGAACATGATCTTATTTGTTGTTTCTGTCAATAGAAGTGTTGTACTCTGTTATGTTTTGTCTTGTGGATTGCAGGGGACACAGTTGTTGCCAAAATTCAAGTACTGTAGATGATGGAGATTTATCATGTCAATAAGGGTGAATTGAATGACCTCATGTTATGAGTACAATAACACCCACCTAAATAAACATTACATTTCAGGTGGTAGAGAATGGTGCAGAGATGTTAATCAAATGTCAATAAAACTGGCCCCGATGTTAATTACATTAATAAGGTCAATGATCATCAATTATGTTAATGGAATTACAATCAACATATTGTTTGTAATTCATGTTTGTGTAATGCACTTCCACATTGAGACATCAGTTTCCATACAAAACACATTACAATAATTTACACTATATTTTGGGGGATGTATTTGAACATCCTAAATAATAAAATTCACCAAAATCCATATTTTTCATAAAATTAGTATGTGTCATGTTTACATATACTGTACATTGTACATATAAACATGTAATTGTATTTTTGTTAAGAGTTCACATGGAAATGGTTCTGGTAATGTGTGGTAAATGGTGGAAAGTCATGACACATTTACCAGCCTTCTATCTTTGACTGCTTCCTCAAAGCTGTGACAGAGGAATTAATTTTCCAGTGCCCATTCTCACAAGCTCTTTTCATGTATGACTTTCAAAATTCCAGTGCTGGCCAGTCAGCTCTAGTCTTAATTCTTTTGTTTTTAGGTCATTCTCTGAAAGAAAAAAATCTTTAACCAACAGGCCAACACAAACCTACGTCACCACCACATGGCTAAAGTGAAAAGCACTCCTTCCCTTTTGGTATCTCGGTCACATGTTGTCATCGGTGTCCCAGTAACCAAGTATCAATGTCTGTTCCTCTCATTGGCTCACCTTAGTCTCATGCCAGTAAATAGGTTTCTCAATACTCAATATTGAAACTGTCCATGTTGCTGTTAACTAAACAAAAAAGATAGATTGATTGTCTTTTTTTTGGAACAAAAAGAGGGCCCTATCATACAGGAAATGTGTGCCGTTCTATCAGTGCCCCCCTTCTCTGATTATTGGCCTTTAAATGACAGGAAAAACATCAGAGCACATAATACAGCAAATTGCTAATGTACATTTACACAAAGGATTTGTTGAATAAAGTATAAAAGCTAAATGAAATAAGAACCTAATGAAATTTAAACACTATGCTGACATTTTACAGTTTAAATGGGCAGTTGGAATTCCCACAAATGAAGTGCATTCATGCGCGCTCAGGCGACCTGCACAGCTTTCTTACAACTCAATGACACAAGTGTTGGTTCAATAGGAGATAACCAAACAACATTTCACGATCTCAAAGTTCTATGCCTTATCCCCATATGAGATATTTTTCACGGTTCCGTTCGATATGGATATAGGTAGAGACAGGAGCGAAGGAGTTGCAATAAATCAATAGCGTTTAATCACCAAACACTTTGCTTAATAAATCTGCCACGAGGGGCAAAACAGGAGTAGATATATATAACGTAACACACCACAACATGGAGGATTAACTGACAGGAACACGTAACATCAACATTGACTGACAAGGGGTAACAAGGAAACACAAGGGCTAAATACTGAAATTACTAATTACTAATACAAGACACCTGGGAAACTAAAACACTGACGTCACCTACAAACACACTCAGAATAACAGAACACATGGCACACAAGGAACACTAGGGGGAACCAAAACATCACAAAACACAGAGCAGAATCAAAACAAAGACACATAGGGAAGCAACTAAAAGAAACAAAGTCCCCTCACAGCCCATCCAGGGCTGGATGTGACAACATTGACAAATCACCATACTCTTAAAACTATGAATAAGCGACAGCACAATTAATATGTTAATATTGCTCTAACACATTTTGTGTCAAATGTTCAGCATTGTCCAGGAGAATGGTTCCAGAACCGAGTTTCTCATAAAAACATCTTAATAATCTTATCAGAGTAGTTGGCATGCAAGATTTTGTTCTGGTTGTTGAGATTAGGGGTAAAAAAAAGTATAAAAGTATAAATACCAAGGGAAACCTGGCACATGGAAGGTTCAGTCGTTATGGGAACACTTCTTGATAAATGAGGCCCCTCGTGTGTGCACAGGATATCTGAGAGCAGTTAATAACTAACCTTATGATATCTTAAGAAATGCTTTTGGGCATAGTGACAGAAACATTTCTGTATGTCTTGTGAGCACTATCACCTACAGTACATCCTTTACCAAGAAACCTTTCAGTTATGGCCACCATTCACAGCTTATCAACAACTCTCAAATATGGAAAGCAATCTTTCCTTCTTCTCTATAGCGGAGGAATCCAGTTCCACACCAGTAGAACCAGTGTTCCTGGAAATCTTGCTTTTCATCAGTGCTTCCATTTCTTTCTGCAGCTCTGATGAATGAAATGAATGAATGGATGTACAAGGATCTGTCTACAAGACTGGGTTCATCCATGGGAAGTTCTTATTTAAAAACATTGACCATAATGAATACATTTTACTCTTTGTTTTCAATTAATTGATGACTGTTTAGGCGTGAACTCCATTTAGCCGGTCATTTTGGTGTTAATTGGTAGGGGAGAGGGCACATCCAGGTTGTCAATGCAGACTTTTAAATTCATAACAGCATATCGTAATCTGACATCCTCCACTGATTGAGAATGTATTTATAGAGCAAATTGTGACGTTGGAAAAAGAAGTCTGCGTTATTATTTCGACAATTTGGACACCACCTCACAGACCAGACAGACTGAGATCATGAAGAAGCGTGATCTGGCATCCTCCTTGTTGGCAGAGAAAATTTTGTAAACCATGCAGCTGACTTTTGTTATACAAAATATTATGGACAAAAAGCAATCAAACTTCACTATTTATGAGTTTTCAGTGTGAAAGAACATTCGTTTTCACGCAAATACTTGTTATTTTCAGAACGTATCTCACGCATTGCGGGACAGATCCACATACTCACACGCTACCTCGACCCTGCTCTCCCTGAGTGAGCGCGCTGCCTGATTAGGGAGATAGCAAAATAATTAGACTAATTAGACTCTGCCTCTCTTTTTTATGCCATCTGGATATTAGGGGAATGTATAATGTAGACATATTTTGTGGTACAGAATAGATCCTCAAACAGTGAGTAGGTACTATAAGTTCAGTGACCATGCATCAATTTCATTATGTCTGTTGCGCGTATAGCAGGTAGGGTAAGATAGCAACCATGCAACCTTTGCTTACCTGGACTTTTAGAAGACCGAAAGTGCATAATCCAGGGAAAATAATTATGCATATTTTATATAAAACATTTGAATAATTTCTAGGGGGGGCTAAAAGGGGTGCTAGGCTTATTCTTGGGGTTGCTTTAGCCTCGTCTCGCCCCGGCCTGCCTCCTCCGCTGCAAAGTCTTATCAGGCTCATGCACTGAGTGATTTAACAAGACTTAAGTAGGCTTCAGGGTTTCACTTAATATTTATTTAATCAAATGTTTGGACTGATCTTGTAAGGTCATGCAATAGGAGAGGCTGAGCGAGAGGGCGCGCAAACATTTTGGGCCATTAAAAAACTCCTGGGGGAGCATGCCCCTAGACCCCCCTAGACCCCCCTAGTAGAGGCTTAGCCCCCATAACCATAAATATGTAGTTTACATCCCTGTTCAGGACTGCTTGTATTTCTCAGGCTTCTTTCAGTAAATAATTTTTGTACCTGTGCAGGGAAGTGTAGGGGAACACAGGGGAAAACCCATACATTTTAAACTGGAATGAGAATGATGAGGAAATATTATTTGTGATTGATGTTAGAAAATCATATTCAACTCCTGGAATGTACAACCACAGCCCAGCTCATACCTAGTTCTAACCCGCATCCTATCCACATTAGGCCAGGTGAAGATACAGTATATGATTAAAGACAATGTAATCTGATTTTAATCGGAACTTGTGGGTTCATTATTTTTTGTTTTTTTTTACAGTGACTCTGATTGAATTGGCAATAGAACAGTGAATGTCTCACAATGAGGATCTGTATTTCATTGTATTTCATTCTCCGTGAAGTATAACGGACGATTTGGCTTGGAGTATACCATGCCTATACACTTTTGATAAAAAGATGGAAGACATACCTGTCAAGGGTAAGCTGGGTTACCGTTCTAGCTTTTATATAATATAAAATCCAAGAGGTACAGCGTCAAGGTCCTTAGATATAATTTATGTATGACCTGCATAAAAAAATATCTTTAGCAAAGATGATGTAGCATTTGTAAAACTCAGATGGCTCAGTGGTAAGGGAGTCAGACTTTTGCTGGTTCGATTCACGATGCAAATGTTGTTATGTCGTTGAGCAAAGCCTCTACCCTAAGTTGCTCAAGGGGAATGTCCCTGTACTTACTGTAAGTTGCTAAGAGCATCTGCCAAATGACTACAATGTAAAATAATATATTGGGCTTGGGGGTAGAAGCTGTGCAAAGCTCTAGTGGTTACAGAGCGGACCTTGTCCCTATCAGCTGTCATTAGTGTCGTCCATGACCATGCTTAGTAATGTTGCATCATCAGCAAAACGGATGAAGGTTTTGGAGACATGCATGGCAATGCAGTTGAGAAAGGGACTAATCAGGGATCCCTGAGTGTCCCCGAGGGTAAATGTGGAGATGAGTTGTTTGTAGGCAAGCTATCAGGAAGTGCAAGATCCAGGTCTACATGTTCAGTACCAGGGTCCTGAGGTTAGTGGTGAAAATGAAGGTGATTAAGGTGGATTACACTGAGCTGTAGTCAAACAGGGGCAATTTTTTTGCCTTTATTTACACAGAGATAAATCAGACTGAGACAACTGTTCTCTTTTCCAGCTAAGCGCTGTGTACAGAGAAATTAAAGTATAATACAATTAAAAGAAACACAATTAACAATAATTACCACATTTTTTTTAAAGCAGCTTATCAAGCAAAGATTTGAAGTGTCCTAAATTAACCAACGCATCCAGCTTAAGATCTTTATTAAAGTGTTCCAAGATTGAGGGGCAATGTATGTACAAACCTAACCAGTCTTCTGAGCTGATTTTCCAGTTTACTTTTGAAGTAAGATAAAGCAGTAGTTTGCACACTAAAGCCTTGTATACAACTGTCAACCAATGTCTGGCCCTTCAGGAGACAGTTGAAACTCCCACAAATCTTGTTGACATATATTTTCACTTACAGGTGTTTGAAACATGAAACTCAATGTAGTGCCGTCCTGATATTCAGGATCAGTGATGTCGCTAGGGCTTCTGGAGATGCTGAAGAATGCATATACAGCACATCTCTCAGACTAAACCTGCTCCTCCACTCCTCCGGTGCTCGGAGTTGCCGGTATACTGATCACCGGCCTGAACACATCACCCTGGCAACCTGGGAGACACGGACCAAACGCACCCTAATGACCTCCAACACACCTGCACTTCATCTCATCACCATCACTACTCATGCCCGGGTTGTGTTGTGTCCTGTGTGTTCAATTGTCAGTGTGTACGTTCATTGTGTGTTATTGTGTCATTGTTTTTAGTATCTTAGTATTATAACCTACTACGTTGGAAGTAAGGAGATCAGATTTGCCACTGCCTCTTGTCTTGTACCTGACTGATGCATCACAACATCACCCTATTCTACCACAGACTTTCTGAGGTGACACCTGCCCAGCACCTGCTCTGAGCACAAACCCTGGTATTTGTCTGGCCCTGCAGCCATTTGCAAATGTTAGCTTGTTGAAACACTTTACTCACATCAGCTGCGGAGAGAGAGAGCACATTTGTCTGGAACAGCCGGTTTTACTCAGCATACTTCAGGGCTAAGTACCTTGAGGCAATGTGTGCTATAGACACCATAGGTTTCTACTGGGAACGGTTAAGTTTAGACAACACCTAATAGAGAACGATTAAGGTTAGGCAACACTCCAGCTTGGTTAAGTTTAGGTGAACACTTACTGTTGATATGATTTTGGTTTATCTATAATATGCAAAATTATGCGTACCTATTACACGCCACTTTGGCATATCTGTAGCACACAAAATGTATTTCCTCTGCTAAAACGCATTTGTCTGTTTTGACTATTTGCAAACAATCACAATACGATCTATACTCACCTAAAGGATTAGTAGGAACACCCGGTCAAGTTCTCATTAATGCAATTATCTACTCAACCAACCACATGGCAGTTGCTTCGATGCATTTAGGGGTGTGGTCCTGGTCAAGACAATCTCCTGAACTCCAAACTGAATGTCAGAATGGGAAAGAAAGGTAATTTAAGCAATTTTGAGCGTGGCATGGTTGTTGGTGCAAGACGGGCCGATCTGAGTATTTCACAGTCTGCTCAGTTACTGGGATTTTCACGCACAACCATTTCTAGGGTTTACAAAGAATGGTGTGAAAAGGGAAAAACATCCAGTATGCGGCAGTCCTGTGGCGAAAATGCCTTGTTGATGCTAGAGGTCAGAGGAGAATGTGCCGACTGCTTCAAGCTGACAGAAGAGCAACTTTGACTGAAATAACCACTTGTTACAACCGAGGTATGCAGCAAAGCATTTGTGAAGCCACAACACGCACAACCTTGAGGTGGATGGGCTACAACAGCAGAAGAACCCACCGGGTACCACTCATCTCCACTCCAAACAGGAAAAAG
>JACXGM010030553.1:0-13257 GCA_016801145.1 Umbra pygmaea
AGCCATGTCAATAAGAATTTCTCTGCATAGGATGATGTATGTTGTTCAATGCATATGATAAATAAACCACTTTGACTTTGACTTTGACTTTGACAAATAGGAAAAAGAGGCTACAATTTGCAAGAGCACACCAAAATTAGACAGTTGAAGACTGGAAAAATGTTGCCTGCTCTGATGAGTCTCGATTTCTGTTGAGACATTCAGATGGTAGAGTCAGAATTTGGCGTAAACAGAATGAGAACATGGATCCATCATGCATTGTTACTACTGTGCAGGATCTGAATGAATGAACTAATCATGAAATACATTCGTCTTTACATAGTTGAATGTGCTAGCAACAAAGTCATACTAATATTATCAATGGAAATCAAATTTATCAACCCATGGAGGTCTGGATATGGAGTCACACTCAAAATCAAAGTGGAAAACCACACTACAGGCTGATCCAACTTTGATGTAATGTCCTTAAAACAAGTCAAAATGACGCTCAGTAGTGTGTGTGCCCTCCACGTGCCCCTATGACCTCCCTACAACGCCTGGGCATGCTCCTGATGAGGTGGTGGATGGTCTCCTGAGGGATGTCCTCCCAGACCTGGACTACAGCATCCGCCAACGCCTGGACAGTCTGTGGTGCAACGTGGCATTGGTGGATGGAGCGAGACGTGATGTCCCAGATGTGCTCAATCGATTCAGGCCTGGGGAACGCACGGGCCAGTTCTTAGCATCAATGCCTTCCTCTTGCAGGAACTGCTGACACACTCCAGCCACTTGAGGTCTAGCAATTAATTAAACAGAAATTCATTTCACTGTATGGCAGCAATTAAACATTTTACTACCCAAGGGCAATATTTGATGCCATACTCAGTTACCTGCAAGTTTCTGTTTGGATTTGCAAAAGTAATCATGACAAGGAATACGGTTCCCCGGCAGAGTATGTGAGCGGAGCGGAGTGGGATCGGCCCAGAAGGCTATATAGTGGCGACGATTAAAGAGTCTATGGAATATGAAAAGACATAGGCTAGGCCTATCTCTCGCAAGCACAATATTGTATGTGTGCACATGCGAACTAAATAGAAAGGAACGAGGTGCGTACAGTAGCTGTCTACTGGTTAGACTGAGTTATAGAACAAGCAATTAAAATATTTAGTTCATTGTTTTTGTATTACATTATAGCCTTTTTTCATTGTGTGCCCACATGTTATCTGTTTTAAGTTTGTTATATTAAAATGTTATCTTCACTATATATAGAAAATACATACAGTGCATTTGTAAAATGAGATTGCACTGTCTTGTTTTACCATTTGTATAGTACTGTACTTTACAAATGGTTTGTTTTTTCATGTAGGTGGTCAGAATTTCATGATTATTTAAACAATGTTATAACAATTCAAGTCGATTTAGTTTCAATATTTCAGTGATCGACATACATGGTCACACAATGGATGGGTTTTGGTAATATTGTAATGACTTGGAGCGAATTTGGAGTATCAATATTTTTCATGTGAGCAATGTGCGGGTTTGAGTGGAGCGGTTGACAAAGGTTTGTAGTGGTGGAGCGGAGCGTAACAACCGCTCAGTGAGCTGGGAGCGCGATTTCCAAAAGCTCAACTCCGCTCACATAGCTACTCTGTCCCCGCTCCCCGGACTGGCCAAGGTAGAGCGGAGGTATCTGTGCAACCCGGCAACATCAGTCCCCAGAGCGGGTGTTCTCGGCAACTGGACTGACGGTCACCAAGTTGCGGTTGCTTCTGACCCCAGATCATGTCAATGCTTATCTTTCAACAAAAATCAGTAGACTGGTGCATAAGTTGTATGTGAGTTACTCACTTTTTTATTGAGGCTTTGTTAAGTAGCCTAATTTGTTAAGTAGTCTAATTAATTGTTAGGTAGGCTAATCTCTCCCTGCGAAGTGCATATCAGTTTTAGCTGGCAAGTTTAGAAAATAGCCTATGATAAATATATATAAACATCACTGCAGTAATGTCACAGGATTAGATTTTAAGCAGCAATTGATATCCTGTAACTTGTATCCGTCTGTCACATCCAGCCCAGGGAGGGCTGCTAGGCAGATCCTTTTTATGGACTCCCTTTTGTTATGTCTCTTTTGTTATGTCTCCTTGGTTCCTTTCAGTGTTTATATGGTGGTTTAGTTAGAGTTATTGTCATCATGTGTCCTCAGTGTACTGCCCTGTATGTGTTAACCTAGGTTATGGTTTCTCCCTTGTATGGTCTTGTGTTTGGCTCCCCCTTGTGTTTGTTTTGTGTATTGCTTTTGTTCTTGTGGTTCTGTGATGTCATTGTGAGTAACTCCCTGGTCTTGTCACATGTCTCCGTGTACCCAATGGATCTCCCTATTTTTATCCCCATGCCCAGGTGTTTCCCATTGTGTCTCGTTAGTGAGTGTATTTAGGTTTAGTGTTTGGTCTTGTCTCTTGTCGATCAATTTTACCTGTTGCATGTTCCTGTGTTCCAGAGCCTGTTTATCTATAGCGTTCGTTTTGCCCCACGTGGTAGTGTTGTTTTGAGTCCTATAATAAATGTATTGGATTATTGCAAACCCTTCGCGCCTGTCTCTATATCCCTTTCAAGGAGGAACGGTGACACCGTCTTTAATTGGAAGCGAGAGGCTCTGATTCCGAGAGTAGCAAGCACCCTTCCTCCTCACATTTTCACCTTCTTTGTGCTCCTGTTTGAACTTGAAGTTAAGTCAAGAAACAATGAAGTGATAACAGAGTAGCAGCTTGTTGACAGGATTATTGTCAATAATATGGTCACTGTTGCCAACAGCTGATTTAGCTGTAATAATAGATTACTACACAAGTAGTCATTTACAAATCAATTGACAGCCAACTCCACATTGGTGATGCTCACCATATCTCCAATGTAGAGGATAAAACATGTACGATAGCAAACTGTAATAAATTAGCTGAATTAGACTACTAACATAACAATACATTAAAGTTGTAGGCTATATATATGTAATTGGAGTGAATTCAATTTTTACAGGATCAGCTAGATAGCCTGTCTTGAAACTGAAAAAGTATTTTATCCTCTCTTTTGTTAACCTTCGGTAATCACAATGACATTAACATTTTTTTGGACACTTCAGTTTATTTAAACATTACATTTTTAGCATAATAATTTGTTCTAGTAATTTTAATTGAATGCATCCAATATCTGCAGAATGGAACCCTTCTCACATTTGACTCATGTCAACTTTAAAATGACGTAACTTCAGTTGTGATAAAGATATGAGTGATTCAAACAGATTTGTATTCAGGAGAGTTTATAGTTTCTAAAGATGTATTCAGCCCAGAAAATCTAAATTTTACCATGTGAAGGTTTTCCCCAGGCCACCACACATATAATATCAAAGGATATGTACATGCTGTAGTAGCCTATTTTCTTGTTTTTTAGCCTTTATAGAATTAGAAGTCTATATAATGAATCTTGACCACATTTACTGAATTCACAGATAAACCAGTTATACTTTTCTTTCTGTTTTATTTAGTTGATGTAGAAGCTAAAAATGATTTTCAAGATCACATGTTGCACAATTAGATAGTGGGGCTGTAGGGCTCCCTGTTCTGCCATTTTATTCATTTTAAAACTTATTCCATTGTTGGATGGTATTCGGAAACAAATAGCCTGAATTATAACATCTCATATTTATGCTGTTGTATTTTTGTAATTTTATATGGTCTATAGAATTTGAATGTTTAAAAAAGAGTTTCAGTTAACATATTCACAGAAAATATGTTTCCGGATCTGCATTATGGCTCTATTGTGCACCCATTATATATATTCTGTGTATTTTAGAATTGTTCTATGTACAGTATGTAATGATGGGACTCAGGCAAGATTATGTAAAACCAGTAATGTATTTATTGAGCGTTGAGTAGGAGCAATGTAGTAATGAATGAGGCAGGCTGAAGAGACATGATGTAATCTGTTATTCCAAATAACCTCCAGGAACCAACACACAGCCCTTGAAGTCAGACAGGGTAGATACAGGTACTCAGGTTCTCGTACAGGCAGGTACGGAGACAGATATTCAGGTTCTCAGACAGGCAGGTATTGAGACAGGTATTCAGGTTCTCGGACAGGCAGGGTTCGGTACACAGAAATCAGACACTCGGACAGGCAGTTTAGGCAGACAGGAACAAGGCAAAGGCCAGAAGGGTAATCCAATAATCATAAACGCAGAATCAGAAATATAGTCAGGTCAGGAATAGCCAGTCAGATATTTTCAAACGCTCAGTAGCAAAGGGTGTAGTACTTAGAATACCTCACAATGAGGTAAAGAGAGGTGAGGGCTTATATATAGACCAGGGTGTAGTACTTACAATACCTCACAATGAGGTACAGAAAGGTGAGCGCTTATATACAGACCAGGGTGCGATACTTGCAATACCTCACAATGAGGTACAGAGAGGTGAGGGCTTATATACAGACCAGGGTGTGTGCAGGTGTTTAGAATTCAGGTGATTGTGCCCGGGCTATAGGGATGCGTTCATGACTATTTGGAACTGGTGGTGGAACTGGTGGTGGAACTGGTGATGGATGGTTCTTTCAAGGTAGGTGTGGACATGGAGGGTGTAACACAGTAGTTCTAAAATGCTCGAAAAATGTCAATGACAGTTTTATTCAATTCATTAGGCTATTGTTTGCCAACTTAATATTTAGTTCCCAGCGTTTTTCATGGATAGTGTATGAGATGAACCTGTGAAAATACTTTGGCTTTTCTGGTGGTTTTAAAATAGGGCGAGGCTATTTGCACCCCTGGTACAATTAGCAGTGTATGCTATTCGTACCCTGGTGCAATTAGAAGTGAATGCTCATTGTACCACAGTGCACACAGCAATGTGTTCTATTAATACTCTGTCTGGTACAAAAATATCAATGTATGCTATTCGTACCGTGGTGCAATTAGAAGTGAATGCTATTTGCACCCCTGTGCATTTACGCTGGCATATTGATCACACAATTTAATAACATAAATTAACTAGTGGGAAAATATGGAGATCTTTTCCTTATGATATCATTATACTACTCTAATGTTCTTATCACATATTTGTGACCATTCTCCCAGGGGCCCAGAACAAGCTCATCACATTTGTGACAGTACTCCTTAACTGGTTAAAGAAACATTGTAAAACGTACAGATTTAATATCTCACACTTGTTCTGATACTTATCAAAGTGCATGGGTTTATTTACCAGCTGTACAGTAATTTAGTTTTCAACAGTTTAAGAGCTGTATCACCATGTATGGGCTACTTTTAGGCTAATTCTTGGTCATGTGGTAGCTTGATCAAATGCAGGCTAGTTCCAAATGTTGTTTTCTGTAGAGGAGCCAGCTACAGCTGCGCAGAGACATGCATTTCTCCCCATAACAAGTCATATAACAATCCCAATATCGAAGCTGGTTATTGTTGACATTAACTTTTCATGAGTTACAACATCCTGAACTCGACTGAAACTGAAGTTGCTCGGCTTCTACCCAGGCCCAAAAAAATGTCTGATACACATCATTCTCATTTACAGAGTCATGATGTACTTATTATAAGACATTTTCTAACTGATTATGTAGAAGCTTTCTACTCAAAATTGCTCCTTTTGCTGTTGGCTGGCATGTCATAATGAGAAAAATTGAAATTCCTCACTCAAACTATTATGTTAAAATCACTTCAAAATTTCAAAATTCAACCATGAAATTTGAAACATGTACTTAAAAGCACAAACATAAATTACATAAACTGAGGGGCAGTTGAAAATAATTATCTCAAAAACAGGAACTATTTACTGGGGAATTGAACCCCAGACTCGCAGTCCATAGCTGTGACTCAATGTGAAGGCTGCATCCTTCGAAGGCCACAGACTTCGAAGAATGCAGCTTACATGGCCTTCGGAGGCTGCGAATGTAGCCATCATTGGATAACCGATTGAGCCACCAGGTGTTCCCAATTACCGCCTAGCAAACGGTGCGAGAGGAGAGCTGCCATCCTACATGACATTTGTGAAATGTCAAGTAACTATGGAGCCTGACATGCTAATTTTCATTTTTATTCTATTTATGATACTGGAGGAAAACACTTTGATATGCGTTGACATTCTGCCTTTTATTTTGAAGGTTTTATCATAATACCGAACTTATGACAACATCGTTAGTGTTGCTAGCAGAATACAGCTCCAGTTAGAAGCAAAGTGGGAGGCAGGTCCAATGGGTTGACAATTTTTAACCCTGTTTTGTTATCACACAGTTAAAGCAAAAAAAATGTATATTTATGTGAATTCCTCGCCCACCACGCTATTAACACCAGCTATTTTCTTTGAATACAATTGCGTCGTCACCGGTGCGCTATGAATTCTGGGGAAGGGTAGGCTGTGAAGTGTCCATTTTTGTATCTTTCATTTGCCAGAGGAAATGATGGGCGCATTTGAATGACAATCCAAACTGGGGTAGCCTTCTTCATGCCGCGGTGATGAATGCGGCCTTCGAAGGGTGCAGAGTTTGAATTGAGACAGCCTTCGTAACACTGCTGTGAAGCAATCGGCCTTCAAATGCGGCCTTCGGAGGATGCAGCCTTCACATTGAAACACAGCTCAGGTCTTGTGGAATGTAATACAACCGTTGACCACTTGGTCTTTTTAAGCCTCGGTTGCTAGGTAACCATACTGTATAAAAAACTTTAGAGACATTACTTTCTTAATATGCCAGTGTCTGCTGTCAAGGAAGTTGGATTTCGGCCATGATTTCGTTGCTCGAGAGCAAAGTTTTTGTTGTTGTTACGTCACAGGGTGTGAATAGCTCAGCTGTGTGGCCTCGGCTATTCGTACCGGGGGTGCAAATAGACACTCCGGTAAAAATAACCAGATACAGTTTTGTATGTGGCTTGTTTTATCTGGTTTTAGGACATTATTTGTTCAAATAAATAGGGACTTTCTATAAAATAATGGAAACTCCACCTGTAATGAAACTACCTGTAATTTTATATATTTTTTTAATCTGTAGCCTAATGTTTTCCCCCATACTAAAGTTATGCTCATATACAACAAAGGCTGTTTGATTTTGTTGGGCCAGGAAACCAAAATATTTGTTTTTTAAGCAAAGCGTAAATGATCTCTGGCACATTGGTTCTGTAGCCTATGACCTGAATGCATCAGCCCAAAATCACAACTTCTGAGTTCAGAGGTGGTAAAAGTACTTTTCACATGTTTTGGGAAGTCCCTACCAAGGTTATAATCGTTAACGAAAACAAACGTAAATAATGAAAAAACATGGGAAAAACATTGTCGTTAAAAATAAAATAAAAATAAAAACGAGGCATTACAAAAAATGATAACTAACTAAAACTGTAATGTCTGTTTGGCAAAACTAACTAAAATAAAATAATACAGCAAATGTCCTTAGTTTTTATCTTTGTCAATTTCTTTCAGAGCAAATAATGTTATATCTTTCAGAGTTGCCATTTCCCAACATAGACATATAGGCTATACATTTTCTGTCTGGTAACCAAGAAATTCCGACATTCCATGTTAAATCGAACACAACATATGCCCCTCGCTTGGCATCATGGCGGTACCGAATGTTGGAAGAAAGCGGCAGAGTCCTATTTGGGATTAATTTCAATATGACTGTGTGTCAGATAAAAGCAAGTGCCTTGCAGTGGAAGGTGGTGAAATATGTTGACAATTCATTAAAGGGAAAAATCCCACAAACTTGAAGGTACATTTGAGAAGCGAGCACAAGGAGGCTAACCTAGCTTACCTAAACAAGGTAGAGAACGCCAAGCCCCCCTCCCCTGAAACAGAAGCTAACTCGTGACGGAAACAACCGCAGGGCAGAGAACACTAGAGGAGTGCTTTCACCAGCGACCCAATAGATGCTGGTTAGTTAATACGCAGGAACACCACAAGCGGGAGAAAGTGTTTGTTAATCTGTTTATTGATACTGGGATATCCACTAGACTGTGCGAGTCGATTGCCTTCAAAAAGTTTGCCAATGTACTCGAACCAAAGTTCAAAACACCTGGAGCTGTAAGAGTCAATAGCCTTATTAGGGCTAAGATGGATACAGCAAAGCAGTAATTAAGAGATCATTAAGGATCAGTGGCGGGCCATGCATTTTACACCTAGGCCTTCACTATCTTCCCAAAATGAAAACGCATTATAATAACCTCACAATGACATTCTAGGGCTATAGGTTATTGTCATTCGGCATATAATGCACCCCATATTCATTGTGAAGATAAGTTTATTCCACTCGATAAAGGTTATTTAACACAAGGCTCAACACCTATGAGACTTACAATACACTAATTGACCTGACACGACTGAAACCATAAGAATGTAACACTACGCATTATCAAACGCACATTGAGGTTTACCATGCACACTCAAATGCACAGCCCACGACCCCTGAATCTGAAACACAGACCTTATATATACATGCCTCACACCAGTAGTGATCTAAAACAAGCAGTAATAATTAACAAGTACGGTATTTAACAGGCCTGGCGCCCGGATGAAGTGTGTCTGTTTATCTCCCCCTGCATGAATACAAATACAGTACATGCACTAAGCCCCGTTAAGAACCTTTAAGGCTAGGGATGGGCCGATACCACTTTTTATGGAACGAGTACATGTACAGAGTATTTCATTTTGGGTACTTGCTGATACGAGTACCGATAGGAGTACTTTTAAGAACTATGCCAAATGTCACATTTATCAAGCTAAAATCTGCTATTTCTTAGATGTTGATCAGCCAATTAAAATATAGAAAAGTAAATATTCCTACATATCCAACAGAACATCATTTACATTGCAGGTCAAGCATGTGTAATATTTATTAGATGTCAATGGTTTATGTCTCCTTCCCCAATGAAATGACAGAAACACGTTTGTAAACGTGAACGCAATAGACGTTTGTGTTCGAATTTGCCCTAACTAAGCATTGCAGAAGTTTTGTGTAAGATGAGAATGTCTGTTTGACGTGACTTTCTCCAAAACAGGGATAATTACCTAATCATATTATTCTGTTAAGGTATTTTATTGTTTTATTATAATCGATTCACAATAGCTGTACTATCAATGTAATCTATTGAACAAAATATAAATAGGCTACATCATATTTCTTTTAAGTTATATTTCTTAACGTTAGTATGTCAGAACTCAGAAATACCACTATTTTGTTCACCCAAACGTTTTGCAAACTACCGACATTTGTCTTTCCTCGCTGAAGGTGGCTTTCAGAGGCTAGCTCCGGAGCGTTGCTCATGTCGTTTTCTACAGCACCGAATTGCATCCTTCATTCTTTCCTGTACTTAAATATACTGGTATCTGTATCGGCCCATCCCTAGTTAAGGCCCTGCTAGTAAAAATATATAAAAATCCATCAAACTCACCAAAGCTGCTCTTTATTTGAAAACAAAGTCCTTTCTCTTTTAAAAAGACTTCTATGACACGGTTGTACAGCACATCTTCACGTTAAGTTCCAATAAAATATCTTGCCCAGTGCTGAGAGTCGATCCTGCCCAGTCCTATATTTGCCACCAAAGCTACTTCTTCACCTCCATCTGCCATTCTGCTAAAAGTAAAAAATCTAACAATCTAAAAATTGAAAGTTTAAAGAAATCGGAGAAGGGAGAGCTAAACTAGCCAATGCTAATTGTTGTATAAGCTAGTTGTTGTTCGGATGGCGAACGATTTTTTAAACTGCCCCTCCTATCAGCAACAGAAACGATGCTGACGTAAGGCTAGGCCAGCAGAAACGCTTTACTTGGTCAAAGAACACACCCATCATGTTAAAGTCGAAATCTGATTGGTTAAAAATATGACAATCAACAACATGGTCCTGATGGGCTTCAACAGCAGACGGCATTCACTCGGAATTCTGAATGCCCTAGTCTACCCGGAGACAACACAGATGAAAATGAAAAAATGTTGTTGGATAAAAGCTTTCATTTATATGAGCTGTGCTAAAAGCAAGGCAACTGAAAAGAACGTACTGTAGCAATGAAATCACCATATAGACTAATTTAAATTAACTTAGTAAAATATATATTTTAAAAAAATATATTACATTAAAAAATATATTAAAGAAGTACAAAAATACATTTCTGATTCTGATTATCTTTGGGCCTGCAGAAAAGGCCTTGCAGGCCCTGACGGCCCACCACTGTTAAGGATGTGAGGAAGCTGACCCTATGTTTAGATGGTTGGAGCAAGAGAGAATTGACAGCATCTTTTATGGGTGTGTCAGCTTGTTTTTACCATCCGCCCGGTGGCCAGTTTCACCATGCCCTGCTTAACCTGCACCAATTGGAGCACCCTCACACTGGGGAGTCCATTGCTCACTGCATTAATCAGACGTTAGATGCATGGGGTATAGGAGTAGACAAAGTGCTGCTCATTGTGACAGATAATGGCTCCAACATTGTCAAGGCTGTGCGGCTTCTTAGGGATAAAAGACAGAGCAAAGCCGTGAGTCAGATGATGCTGTCTCTCTGGTGCAGCCAAGAGTTGTAGGAGACGAGCAGGATGAACTGTGGATGGAGTCGGACGGGTCAGACGGGATAAGGAGGAGACTGAGATTGGAGGCGTTGGTGAGTGTGGTTATAGTGACACATTTTTTATATATTAATTCTATTGGCAGTTTTTCTCAGTCACTTTAGTGCATTTCCTCAGATCAGAATTGAAATTCTCAAAACTACTTGTTCAACTTCCACACTATGTAGTCACTTGAACACATAATAAAAGCATTTTTTAAATTCTTTTAAACACATCAAATGCTTTTACACATTTATGCAAATGATCATGTACAATTGTCTGCTGTTTCTTATTCCTACATTGTCAATTGCTCACATGATCATGTTGATCATAATGTATTCTACTGGTTGTCTGTTGAATAATCTTACTAAATCGCTACATGCAGAATGGTTGAACATCATATTTTTATACATGTCTGAATGGATTAAGATATCCATTGTGTTTAGTTTTTGCATCACAATGGCATGGTCTGTCAACAAATAACAGTACAAACAGTAAAAGTGTAACTGTGACGTGTCCAATCTCTTGCAATATTTAATTGTACTGTCAAAATGGATATATTAGATACAGAAAAAGTGCAGCATTGTGCAATGTTAATCATTGTCATTAAAATCTTAGCCATAGTTTATATCAGAAAATACTTACAGAATACACTGTTACAACATGCTAAACATATTGACTGTGTGTAAACAATGACACAAGGACGTGTCATTCTGATGCACTGACATTCAGATTTACATTTGAGAGATACACATTGCACTTACAGTTTTGCAAATGTTAACAATTCAAGAAATGTACTAAAGTAATTGAGAAAATTATGGATATTAGCTAACTCTATAGTCTTATGAACACATGAAGGAAATGTCTTGATTGTGTTTAATTGTTTAAGTTGAATAATTACAGAAATATACAACTATTTTTTGGGGCATTTTATATTTAATGCTTAAATTATCTAATTGTTTTCTCTTTTTGCTTTGCTTAGAACTTGACCTGCTAGCAGATGGGGAGAACAACAAATTCCAGAAAATGCCATGCCTGGCCCACACCCTTCAGCTCACACTTAAAGATGCCATGAAGCACACAAGTGTTCATTCAGTCATAACAAAACAAGAAAACTGGTACACACTGTGAGAAAATCATCAGCGGCTAATGAAGAGCTGATCAAAAGATGTGGCAAAACTCTGGTCCGGGATTGTAGCACACGCTGGAACAGCACTGTTGATATGCTGAGAAGACTGCTGGAGAGCAGAGCAGAACTAAACCAACTACTTGAGAATTTTGGCATGGACACTCTTCTCACATTGGGCTAAGCTGGACAACCTCGTCAAGCTGCTTGAGCACTTTGCTGTTCACACAGACCAGCTTCAGAGTGACAGTCAGTCACTCTCACAAGTAGTGCCATGCCTGCTCAACCTTGAGGCACACCTGCTGATGACTACTACTAGTAAGCTATTAGCTCAAGTACTGCTGAAGTCCTTGCGAGAATGTTTCGCTGGCATTCTTAGCCCTGATTCCATACAGTTTGATGCAACACCAGCAGGAGCCTGCCTAATGGATCCAAGTGTTTCGCTGGTTCTTCAATCACCAGACACAGTGCCACTAAAGAGGGCCGCACAGTCCTTTGTGCAGAACAGGAGCCCCTCTTGTTGTCTTTCAGAAATACAGCTTCCTTGCATCCCGTATAGAGGTCAACGTGTCCTCCACAAATCAGCCTAATCTGACCGATAGCCTGTTAATTGAAATGGAGATGTATGTCTGCGAAGTGAAACAGGGAGTGTTTAATGAGACACCATTGCAGTTCTGGAGATCTAGAGAAGCTGCGTATCCAAAACTTGCCCCTGTGGCATTGGATCTCGTTAGTGCCCCTGCCTCACAAGCCTTTGTGGAGTGCATCTTCTCTTTGTTTGGACTGCTGTCATCTGGCCTGAGAAACAGAACAAGAACAACCACATATCTGGAGCATCAATAAGAAATTATTGCTTGACTAAAGTAAAGCCACTTCTCTCTTTCTCATGCACGCACCCACGGCACACACACACAAAAAATCTTGAAAAGCTGTATTTGAAACAGCTGATTCATTAATGTAAGGGACTTACATGCTTTTCTTTACCATGTTGGACACAAGCATATGTGAACTTAACATAGAAGAGCAAACCACATCAGCTTCCAGCTGAGATGGTGCAGTATCTGGCCAGCTGTCTGGATCTCAGTGTACTTTAAAATATTTACTGTTAATTAATGATGTCAAGTACAACATATGCAGTATTGTATTGCTATTCAACTGCAATGATTTGCCATAGAGCTGCAGCACATGCATTTAATGCTGGGCAGTCAAATTCATTGAGCATCCTAGTTAATTTTGAGATGGTTCATCTAAATGTGTTGACCCTCTAGAGTTTATTTTATTTTTCATGTTCTTTTCTCAGATTGAGCTCCCTGACACTCTGACAGCAATGTCATGTGTGGCTCAAAAATCGGTTGAATACATGCTGTTCATGTCTTTACTACATGCTGTTCATGTATGTCTTTACTACATGCTGTTCATGTATGTCTTTACTACATGCTGTTCATGTATGTCTTTACTACATGCTGTTCATGTATGTCTTTACTACATGCTGTTCATGTATGTCTTTACTACATGCTGTTCATGTATGTCTTTACTACATGCTGTTCATGTATGTCTTCACTACATGCTGTTCATGTATGT
>JACXGM010030554.1:0-13260 GCA_016801145.1 Umbra pygmaea
AAATGTCTGGACAGGTTTTGTCTCCATTGCGTTAATCGGCAGAGTGTTTTCAGATCAGTGATGGCGGAGGGGATTCCTGACCACTGAGAGGATTTTTATTTCTTCCAAATTCAAAAATTAGGAAGTCTCGTGCTCTGTTCCTTTTAGACTTAAACCAGCATGTGTGTTTGTGTGTGTATGTGTGTTTGTTTTGGATCTGAGTGTAGGTGGTTGTTTGTGGGTGTGTTATTTTTGGATCTTAGTGTAGGTGTGTGTTTGTGGTTTGTGTGTTTTGGCCCTCAGGTCCGCTGTGTTCTGGCCCATTTGCTGGCAGCTCTCTGTTGTTTTGGTTAATGGAGTTCTGCCAAGCCCAGCTAGACATAAACTGCTGCAGGTATCACACTTTGGCTTTGTAACTCATCTAAGACCAGAACCAGGCATGGTAACACTGACACGTACACACAGAGATTTTCTGCAAGAAATAAACCTCCCCCACTCACAGCTGTAGGATTTAACTGTCTAAACACACACACAGCCCATGAAAAGGGAGTGATAATGTAAAGAAGTTTAAATAATGTTACGTCTTTTTTTCATTGTCCTATATGCACTCCTCTCCCCACCTCCCCAGACTATCTGAAGTTCAGTAGTGACTACAGCCATGGTGTTGTGGGGGGGGCCGGTAGCGCCAGAGGAATGCGCTCAGCTTCGGAGCTCCGTGATTTGATGGACACCTTACAGCGTAAGAAGATTGCCCTGGAGACCAGCCTGAGAGCCAATGGGGACACTAGCCCCTCCTACTTCAGTATGACCCAGGTATGACGGCTGTAGAGACCTCAGTGAGATGGATGGACATGTTATATTATCCTACGCATCTATTGTCCTCTCTTCCTCTTCTTCCAGTCTCCACCCACTACCCCTGTGACCTCGCCCACTGCGATGTCAGCAGCATATCAGGAGCAGGCTCGGCGTTTCTACGGCTCTGACCGCCCTCCTCTCTCCTGTAAAGCTGCCGCCCCTCCCTCACCAGCTCGGCGCTCTGATCCCTCTTCCTCTCGATCCTCCATGACTCGGAACCAATCCCACCAATCACAAGACAGCCTGCTGGTGTCCCCTGGTGACGCTCGATGCCAACCACACACAAACTCCCTGTTGTCTATGTGGAATGGTGGGGGGTCCTCTAGCTCTGTGACCGGTGGAGAGAGCCTGTCCTCCCCTCCTCCATCCTCCACCCTGTCTCCTCCCAGCGGTGCGGCCAGTGTGCCATCCAGCCCTCGCCTGGGACGACGGAGCCACGAGCCAGCGCCCAGGACCAGGAAGTACTCCGCGGGATCGATAGGAGGCATGATGGGAAATCACAGCCGCTCTCTGCCCCGCCTCTGCCCCTCACCGTCTCCTCGGTCCCATGACAACGGAGCCCTGATGCTCTCCACCCTTCCCCCGACCTCGAGGCGCTCGGAGACCCTACGCGGCGCCTCACACAGCAGCAACCAAAACCACATCACAAACTACAACCCAACCACAGGCTTCAACTACAACCAGGCCCGCCGGCAAGACCAAAGAGAGGGAGTCGTATCCATCTCCCTCTCCTCCCCCAAGTTGCCCACCCAGGCCCCCCCAGATGTGACCGTTCCGTCCCGATCAGGAGGCTCCTCAAGCCCCCGTGTAGCCAAGAAACTCAGCCTCACCTCCACCAGCTCCACCTCCAGCCTCCAGGAGCCAGAGAGGCCAGCCAGCCGCGGGGTCTCCCCAGGACCTGAGCTCTTACTGGGGGAGAGGGAGTGCAGGGGGGGAAGCCTGGAGCCTGGGCTTGGATTAGGGGAATGGAGACAGCCTTTAGGAAAAGGTGGTGTTGAACCAGGGTTAGGTCTAGGGGAGAGGAGACAGTCCTTTGGAAAGGGAGGTCTAGAGCCAGGGTTAGGAGAGCGCAGGCCGTCCTTTGGGAAGGGAGGGGTGGGGCTAGGGGCGGGGTCGACCCCTCCAGGAGGATTCAGGGCGAGGAGTGGCAGTATTAGCTCTTTGAGCGGGAAGGAGGAACTAACAGACTACCATCATCGCCAGAGAGATGAGAGACTACGAGAGCAGGAGGTGGAAAGACTGGTGAGAACTGTCTGTCTGTCTGTCTGTCTGTCTGTCTGTCTGTCTTTCTGTGTCTGTCTGTCTCAAATGAAAAAGCAATGCAATGAGCAGCAGAACTGGTGTAGTGGTCTAAGCACCTGACTCTGGATCACGCAGGTCCTGTTGTTACAGGGGTTTGAACCCCGGCTCGGTCGACTGTCAGTGCCCGTCTTTTCTGTTTCCCTCTACATTCCTGTCTTCCTACCCTCTGCTGCCTACAGTTGTATCAATAGAACCAATAAAAATAGCCTGCCCTACTTGTAGGTGCAATAGATTTGGTTCAGCCACTACGTCTGTTCCACAAGAAGGAGTAGTCTTATTATGAACAGTAACAGCCTGCTTCTCTGTCATATTGACTCCTAGTAACGTGTTTATACAATGAAGTGGTTGTATTAGAGGCAGAAGATATTAATGAACAGAAAGACGAATGTGACTAATATAATTAAACAATATCATACAAACACACACACGTGTACATACGGTCCCTAACTATGATGTGTAGTTTTAAGTTATTTTGTGAAAGCACTACAATGTTACATGACTGAAAATGTATACTAATGAAACACACAGGATGAAGGATGAATTACCTGTACACCAACAAAATACCATAGAAAATAAGTGAAACGTGACTGTAATGCACCTTAGATCTGCAAATGGGACTTCGAAGTGGAACCAGGTCTTAGCTGTGGTAAAATGAAGGCAGAGATGATCTATATTATGAAATGCCTTTGGTTTGTGAAGGAAAGTTAGATGCTCCTGCTTTGTGCTGGTGAGGGTTTTTTACACACATGAGAGTCACCCCAGGAGGTCAGGTTAGCATGCTGTTCAAACTGGACCAAGGGGTGTGTTTCTAACACTTCTACTGTTCCCCATTTGTTAGCAAGCAAAAAGAGCCTATAAATACTTTTGATCAAATATCATTGTACCATATTGTATTTAGCCTATGTGTTACGTCCCCCAGTATATTTTCACAAGGCCTGAATACATAAATGCCAATTTTCCACTTCCACAACCCATTTTTTATTTTTATTGCTGATATAGTGTACTTTTACTTGTACCAGAAAGTTCACTGAGAACAGTAGAAAAGTTAGTGATATGAATTATATATTGTGAATCTCTAACAAGTAAAGTACATAAAAAAAAATGTTGGGACATTTCCGCTACCACTAACACACACGCACACATTAACACACACATAAAATGAAATATGCCGTATGTTTTCTCAAAGGGTTCACAACTAAGGCCTATGGTTTGAGTCTGTTCTTAGTGCACATACCTATTCTTACTACTCCACTTGGTTATGAATGGGTCAGCCTTTTTTAGGCCTGCTGTAGATGTGTGTATGCGTCTGTGGTTCCATAAATGAGGCCATCTGGAGTTCCGCCCAGTCGGATTGGTTGGAATCGGTTGGAACCGTCAGATGTGGGCTTAAACCAAGCTAGGAATATACAGCAGGTGGATACACTCTCTCCCTCGTTCTCTCTCTCTCCTGTTCTCTCTCCCTCTCTATCTCGCTCTCTCTCTCTCCAGTTTTTTTTTCTCCTCCGTTCTCTCTCTTTCACTTGCTCACTTTCACTCACTCTTGTGCAAAGACGCGCAAACACATGCACACAGTACGGCCGGTGACTTCCAGACAAGTGTGTAGCAATATAAACATCTTTTGAAGTGGGCTAAATATTGCCAGAGGATCTTTGAACATTCCTTAGAGTATTTTTCCCTAATATTGTAATCGCCTCCTTCATGGGAGAACACATACATATTGTAAACAGGCTGCTAAGCAGCACCAATTGTTTAATAGCATTCGTCTTGATCTCAGTAGTTTAAATGTGGTGCCACACTGCCCTCTAGAGGTGAGACAGAAAAAGTATTCCACATCTCCATCCCTGATTTCATTGTTGGGGATTTGTGTGAATTCCCACCAGCAGGTTTAATTTTGAGATGTCCCTGTTCATCATATAAGTTGCTCCAGATAAAAGTGCATGCTGTCTAATGTAAATGTAAAGGAACAGGCTTACTGGTAGCACTGCCCCTGACCTTACAGTTAAAGACTTTATTGGGGATAAAATGTAACTGAATGCAATGTGATATGTCAGTGTGGAAATAATTAGAGAGCGGGTGAAGGGAATAAGGACCTGACATTGGGCGAGCGAGCGATAGGAGGTTTACATTGCTACGGAGAGAAAGATGACATGTCAATATTTCTATATTGGTATGTCCTATCCTGTGCCTGCCAGGCTGTTTTGATCAGATCATATTACACCCACAGCCAGTTTCTGGGAAGTCATGCAACCTGTTTGTAAGATAGCTCTATAGGGGTTTGTCTGCATTAAGAATGAATCAGGTGTTAGTCTGACAGAGTATTGATTACTTTGCTATGTGTTGGCTGTATTTATTATTACACATCGCTAGTATTAGACATCACTGCTTAGTTATTAGGTAGCTATAGGTTAAGTTTGGTTTAGTATTGTTTTTCTTTATGTGGGACTTTTTTAAGTAATTCTAATCACAGCCATGCTTCCACAGGTAATGTCATGAATATTGACTCAGTTGGACAAGAATAAGCATCCATACATTTTCCTGGTGTGTGCGTCTGTCTCTCTTTGGTTGGTTTTCTGTGTGACTGTGCATTTGTTGTTGTAGGAGCGCCAGCGGCTGGAAACAATCCTTTCTCTCTGCTCAGAGCTGGGTCGGTCGGAGCAGAACAGGGAGACGGGAGATGGGTTCAGCCCCAGTTCTGGTGGCGGTTTAGCTGACCTCCAGAAGATCAACCGGGAACTGGAGAAACTCCAGGTATCTGGCGACGACGTTGAGTCGGAATCTGTCTTCTACGAGGTTAACAGAAACGGAGCGAGTACCAGCACTGAGAACGATTACTGCGGTAACGACGAGGAGCATCAGGTTCGACAGCGACGGAGCAGTGGTCAACGTAACAACAGGGCGGAGTCACCAACTGTCAGTCTACACAGCTCTGCCCCCTCACCCACCCCACGCCTCCCGAGGACGAAACAGGTGAGCTCTTTACATGGCTCTTTCTCCCCTCTTAATATTAGATGACCTCTTCCCACATACACACACATACACAAGGTGATACCGCTCTGTGGTGACTATAAGTAAAGCTTCATTAGGTTTTTTAAATGATTGACAAGACCTCTGGTCTAGCAATCCTTACACAGTCCTTGTCAAGCACAGCAAATTTACAGCGCCTTAGAATTGAGTACCTGCATTATCCAACTCTTTCTCAGTATTAAAATAGTAGAAATGGGCAGAGAGAGCGTTTTATTTGACTGACCTGAGATGCCGGCCTGACCCTGTCTAAACTCCTCCTCATACATTCTTTAGTTCTGATGTGGACATGTTGGGAATCTGTGTGACTTACTCTACCATTTAAGGTCCTCACAAGTTATGTTCTCTACTTAAAAGAAATAGCTTGCATTTTTCTGTGTCCAATGAGGTCCCTCTATAGAATGGGGACTATCGCCAGCTCTGTTTGTGCTGAGTGAAAAATTGAAAACTCCAGGATTTAACATGATGGGGTTACTAAAGATTCTGATATAGATATTAGAACTGTTTTCAAACTCTTGATGTAAAGTCGTTTCCCATTGAAAACCATTGCTAAAGAAAATTCAAATGCTGCTCTTTTTGTACCAAATGACTGTAGACAACGATCCATCAGGCCAATTACTACCTAAAATAAGAACATTGTTTGGATCTCTCTCTAACCTTGTGTATGTTACAACATATCTCAAACACAATTGGACAATTTTAATTAAACTTAGGGTGAAGGATGCATCTTGCCAACGTACCTAAAACAACATGGACCAATATATTAACCAATAAACATCACATGGGCTTGGCCTTGCATAAGGCATATAAATCAGTCTCAGATGTTTGTTTTGTAAATAAAATATGTACTCAAGTTGCAAATAATGATTTGTGCAGGCTTGACCTATCATATCAATCCCTACAAATCTGTTGTAGATATTTGTGTTGTAAACCCGTTTCCTACACATTTAGCATATGAACATTCCTCTGGGTTTGGCCTGGCACATCAGTGCCTACAAATCTGTTGCAGATTTTTGTTTTATAACATCATTTTGTTTCAAACACTGCCGAGACTCAATACGTGACCACAAGGCGGTGCTATGACGACCACCTGGGCTTATTTATTATTTGTTAAAATTGAATTTGGGGCATGGTCGGCATAACTACTGCGATATATAGATCATTGTACAACATTCAGAAATAAATTCAAATTAGTCCCCAACCAATTTTTTTGTTTTCTTTAGTCTCACCTTCAAGGGTGGATAACGACCTACATTTTAAATAGTAATTTATCTGATCCTCAAGGGAATAATAAGAACAGAAATACAGTTCCATGTATGCTTAAAGATGTATTTAAAATGTAAGATCTCTACAAATAACCACCTGTGTGTGTGTGTGTGTGTGTGTGTGTGCGTGTGTGTGCGTGTGTGTGGACGTGTGTGTGTGCGTGTGTGTGCGTGCGTGCGTGAGTGTGCGCGTGTGTGTGTGTGTGCGCGTGTGTGTGGTCAGCATGAACAGCTGAATATTTTCCGGTAATTGAAGAGCGCATTAATGCTATAGATAGCCACTTTAGATAGGCGTGTTAATACCTACAGATATTCTAGGAACCAGTGATTTTCAGCCCTTGTTCAGGGAGGTCCTGTGTAGTGTGTCCAGACAGTTGGTACAGCTCACTACTAACACATAGGATGCAACCAGGTTGTTTGTCGTCAACAGCTAAACACAATGTACACATTGATGGGTGGGAATAACACTAGCATACTGTAGGTTACATTGTGAGGATGTGATCTTGTCATCAGGCGGACGAGGCCCAACGGAGGAAAGAAGTCATCGGTCTGGAGGAGGAGAGGATTCAAGTTTTGAACAACATGGAGGAGCTTGAACAGAAGATCAAAGAACTGGACAACCAGATGGATGAATCACTCAGAGAGGTAAGAGATGGGCTGGGAGGGCACTCAGAGTGCATGTTCACCTGTTTCTGAAGGAAACTTCTAGAGAGCAAAGAGCATTTAGAACCGCATTGACTCTGGGACATACTGGCTTGAATAACGCAATTGATGTTCTAGTTTTAAATAAGAAGGCAAGCGTGATATCCAAATGAGGAATTAAAGCGAATTAAAACTGAAACGTTTAAATGGAGCAGAGGGGACACGCTCTAGTGGATTTATCGAAAGGTGGAGACACATTTTCTCTGAGCAGGTGGAGGTGGAGTGTGCCCTGGTGGAGGCTGAGCAGGACGCGGAGCTAGCGGCCCTGCAGCATGAGAGAGATGCTGTGGAGATCCTCAACGCCAAGATGGCTGACATGGAACAGCAGGCACAGAAGCACAAGACACAGGTGTGTAGTGACACTAGTCCACTTGGGGAAACAACATGAGGGAGAGAGAGACTGACTGATACATGTAGTGTGTGTATGGGTGTTGAGTGTATACAATCTTCTGTTATGTTGTCACTACCAGAGATGTCACAAGTTAGTGTAATAGATTACTTTTCTGGGTTGGGCTGAGTTCACAACTCATGGGAAGTTCCTCAGTAAGACCTTAATGACCAGTAAGATATATTAATGGATACATTTAACAACTAAAATTTTTCAGATATTTCTCATTACCACAAAAAAGACCTCGATCTGAGTGAAAAGTGTGTTATTCAACTTATCCTAATACGTTTTGCACAGATGTCTAATTGACCTGAAAATGTTTGCTGGTACTATGTAAACAAAACTAGATGTACAATCAAACATGAGTTTTTAAATAGGTGTTGAGTGTTACATGAATTTAGCTAGATGAAACATAAATTACTTAGCTGGTAAACAAATAATGGTAAGGTTGTTTTCTTTTACAGAAACAGATCATGTCCATCATTTCAAAATATAAGTACATTTGTGCAGGCTATTTGTATGTCACTTAAACTATCACCAAAATTACTTATATTGACAGTTAAGAGCAACAGATTGGGAATGCAAATGCTACACTTGAAATGAAAGCTAGACCTTTCTTCTGTGTAGTTGTAAATGAACTGAGGGAAAGACATACTTAACCATGGGAAAACTAAACACTTAAAAAAGTGGGGACCTTAAAAAGGATTGGTTGCCCCTGGTTTTTACCCATCCACCACCCCTAGAAGGCTGTTCCCAACCAACCTGACACCTTATATGAGCAATTCAGGTTAACTGTCTTGCTCACAGAGAGAACAACAAGGATTTTGGCGCCCGACACTACATAGACTAGTACTACGTAGACCTAGTCTCCTCCTGTTTTCATTCTAAATTCCACTGGTCAGTTTTAGGCTTTTATAAGGCCGTCAGACAACATTGCATTTTGGTTGTTGATTGACAAGCAATGGGAAGAGGCCCTAATAGAGTACACTCGGTGTATTCCTTTAATGAATTGGTCATTTATTCAAAGTGTGCCTAGGCTGTTTTTGTGTCGATTTTTCCAGATTTTCCTCCCTTCCCAATTCCCCCTCTAATCCTGCCTTGTTGGCTGCTCTCCAACTCCTTGTACAGATCTGTGTGCGATGGGTGCTCACATGGTTCATCCGACCACATGTTGCCCAGTCAGCATTTTTTTTCCCACTGTTCACCCAACACGGAACCTTTAGTCGGTTCATGCACAGGATGATTACGTTCACCGACTATACTAACGCAATTTAATTTACAGGCACTCGATCTGAACACAAGGAGTCACTGGAGAGCGACGTAGTATAATAGATAATCAGAGTTATGCCAATTTTGCGCTGCCTCGTGCAGGAGGCCTGGGGAAAGTCAGAGAACCCATGGTCAGGCTCGAACCCATGACTATCGTGATGTAGACTGTCCTGCAATGCAGCGACTTAGCCCACTACACCATGCCGACCCACGTATAGGTTGTGTTTTGTGGGCTTAATGAGATGGTGGAATGACCACTTCCAGAGTGCTGTGCAGCAGCGATACGCCGTGTCTGTGCTGAAGTGTTCATTAACATTTCTCAAAGTAACACCTCAGCAGGTGCTGGATGGTCCGAGGGCGCTCGCATGCTTCAAGCACGTCAGCAAGACGTTGGATTCTTTATTACACTCGTTCGACACGGAAGACTTTAGACCGTAGATGTACAGGGGCATCACGAATTCGCCAACTTCATTATGTGCCCGATGCTATATGGAACCCTCTTCTCGAGTTTTACCAGTTAGCCTGAGGACAGTCCCGTGTTGCTCAGTTTGCATGAGCATGGCGATTTTACTGCCGAGATTGTGAGCTCGATTCTCATGGGCTATCAGCTCTTAAGTGTAACTTCTGTAGGTCGCTCTGGAGATTAAATGACTTAAATATGAGTCGTTAAATGACTCATATAAATGAGTCATTAAATGACTCATTTATAAATGTATGCAGCGTTAAACCTGTTATTTCTCTGTTAAAACAAGATAGCCAGAAGGCATTTAGCCATTTGAAACATTCTGGCCTGTTTGCTGACTCTGTTTAGAACCACCTCTGATAAGAATAACCCTCGTCTTCCCCAACCATCTGCCCGTGAGTCCTTTGCTCACTCTGATCCAATCTGCTCCTCTGATCACTGGAATACTGAAATAACTCATTCTGTTCCATTAACACCCTCCTCTCCCTCCTACCCTGTCTGCTGTCATCCATGTCTGGGGCTTCTATCCATATGTCCCGCTGTGTGTGTGTGTGTGCGTGCTGCTCGTCTGTTTGCTGTGTGTGTGTGTGTTTGCGTGCTGCTCGTCTGTTTGCTGTGTGTGTGTGCCAGGCGTGTGTGTTGCTGCAGGCAGAGAGGGCTAGGTTAAAGCAGCTCTCTCAGAGTGTGTGTGAGCAGCGCTCCCAGCTCGACTCCTGCCCAGAGGCCATGAAGGAGCCGCTACAGGAACAGCTCACCAGGGTCAGTACACCCACTTCCTGTTTCCTCTTCTACTTCCTCTTCCTGCTAATCAAAGACTGCTTTTTCCTGCTCCTCTCACGCCTTCCTACCTGTGCACCCCACCTTGCTCATGCGGTATAGAGTCTCTGTTCAGGGACCTACTTCTACGTCCTGTTTGTCCTCTGCCCACCTCCATTTCAAAAGGCTTCAGAATGTCCTCTGTCGTTCCGTAGTGAAAAATCTACCCACGTAGAAGCACCACAGACTGTCAGCCAGTAGCTGGTTTGGTTGGAGGAATGAAGAGGCATGGTGACACAGCATGTTGGGTCAGAGCATGCCTTGGGTTGGTGTGTTTGTAGGGGTGTGACTGAACTCTCCCTCGTGGTGCACTAAATAGCGATTACACACTAAATAGTGATTACACACTGCGTAAATACAGACCAAATTTTAGACCACATGCTGACAAACGTGCGTGTGTGTGTGTGTGTCAGGACACCGAGCTGCTGGACGCTGACATGAAGCAGTTTGAGGACTTGGAGTTTCAGCAGCTGGAGAAAGAAAGTCGTCAGGATGAAGAGAAGGAAACGCGCACACAACATCTCCTGAAAGAGCTGGCCGACTACCAACGCAGCACAGTGACACGCAAGGTGTGCTAGGCCACGTCCGTTTAGTGCGTATGTGGAAAACGTTGTGCCTGTGTGTTGTGATAAATACAGTGTTTGTGTGCGTTTGCATTAAACACTGTGTTGTTTAAAGGGGAGGCTGGAAACCCTGAAGAAGCAGGCGGGCCAGATTACCCAGCAGGCTCAGCGAGAGAAGGACAGCTTCCTGGAGGAGCGGAGCAGCTTGCAGACGATGCTGCAGAGGGTATGTAGACAGAGATTGTGGATGTGTGAGTTTTGCAAAAGTCGGTCGGTCTCAGACGTTTGACCCCTCTTCTCCTCTCAGGAGAAAGACAACCTTGCCTCTCTGGAGAGGAAGTATGCTGACCTCACAGGGGGGCGGAGCTTCCCTCTCAGCCCTGCCTGTATGAAGGAGGTAGGTTGGACTGTTTCTTAGCATCTTTCTTCATTCCCACTGGGGTTTCCTAATCTCCTGTTTCCTAGGACACATTGTCACTGGCTGAAGTGTGTCAATCTCCTAGCGACCAGACCTGTGACCACGCCCCTTCTTGCTCCTCTCTGATCCTTCCTGCTGACCTGCTGCTCTTTTCCTCTCTTCTTTCGTCTCTGTCCTTAAGGAACGCTGAGGTACTTTGTACTCCCTCCCTCTGTTATCTCTCAATCCCACCCTCCGCCTCATCTCGCCCTCATCCTTTGCTCCAACTCATCCCTCTCGCCCATGCCTCCTCATCTCTCCCTCCACCCCTGTGTCTCTTGTCAGTGATTCTAGTGTGGGACTAAAAGTTAAAGATGCTGTCCGGTTGTGAAAGGGGCACTATTAAGCTACGTATATAGGGTCCCAACATATGGTGTAATGTGTCATCTATTTGTGCTGTCATTACTTGTTCTCTATGTTATCAAAACCACACGATTGATAAACATATTGAACATCCAGGCCAAAATGGGAGGTTTTAATCATTATTTTGTGAACAGCAAAAGTCCCACAGTGCAGATTTAGAATATGATCATTAAGTCATGTGCTGTCTGATAATTCTAGGATGGACAATAGGGCTGGGCAATATATCAATACTATATTGTGATATTAGACTGATTTTTGTCTTAGATTTTGGATATCGTAATATCGTGATATGACAAAAGTGTTATCTTTTCATGGTTTGAAGGCTGGATTACAGTAATGTGATGTAATTTTCTGAACTTACCAGACAGTTCTAGCTTTTCTATTATTTGCCTTTACCCCACTTAGTTATTATATACACATCAATGATGATTATTTATCAAAAATCTCATTATGTAAATATTTCTTTGTAACCACCAATTGTCAACCCTACAATATCACCGCAATATCGATATTGAGCTATTTGGTCAACAATATTGTGATATTAGATTTTTTCCATATTGCCCAGCTCTATTTGTCATACTTACTCACCACATCCAATATGATTGAGCATTATTATTTTACTATAATAGATTTGAATATTAAATTGACAGAGATAGGTAAATGTTCCAAAGCCATATCTGTGTCTCGCACACCTCTTTGACAAAGAAAGTGCAATTCTTCACTTGTTAATTTTAATAAAGAAAATTGACTTTTTTTCTTGAAATATGTGTACACATTTTCCAAACTTTAAAAATAATTAAATATCGAGATATATATCTTTAGTCGTTAAAGCTACAAAATATATTGAGATATTCATTTCGGGCCATATCGCCCAGCCCTAATGGACAGGAACTTGGAAGTTGACTCTTTACAGACCACTACCTACTTCTTTTGTCTGCTACTGTCGATAATAACACGTTGACGATGTCATATATGAACCTGATGGAAACTGTTTAACATGCATAACAGTAGTGCTGCCTCTGATACTACAGTTTGAATGGCTTTAACATCTCTTAGCCTCGTCTTTCATTAACCCCTCTGTCATTCAATCTCCCCCTCTTTTCCTTTACCTTGCCCTATCTCCCTCTATACATTATGGTATGTTCCAGGGCTATGTCACAGTCAGTGACATCAATGAACTTTACTCCCAGCTGGGGGGGAACCCTAGTCCCGCCCCTGCCCCTGTTCTGGCCAATCCCTCCCATGATCCTGAGACTAACCCCTCCCCTGATGACAGCATATCAAAACCAGCCGAGGACGAGGTCTGTTTACGAAGCTGTGTGTGTTGGTCAGTAGGTGTGTGTGTTAGTAGGCATGTAGGTGTCTGTGTGCTTGAACAAGGGTAGCCTTACGTTGTTCTTGTTGATTATATTGTTTACTGTCGTCTTTTCTCTACTCTGTTCTCTCTCTCCTGTGTTCTCTCTCTCCTGTTCTGTCTCTCCATTGTTCGCCCTCTCCTGTGTTCTCTCTTTCCGTTGTTCTCTCTTTCTTGTTCTCTCCTGTTTTTTCTCTCTCCTCTGTTCTCTCTCTGTTCTCTCTCTGTTCTCTCTCTCCTGTTCTCTCTCTCCTGTTCTCTCTCTCCTGTGTTCTCTCCTGTTTTTTCTCTCATGTTTTTTCTCTCATGTTTTTTCTCTCTCCTGTGTTCTCTCTGTCATGTGTTATCTCTCTCCTTTGTTCTCTCTCTCCTGTGTTCTCTCTCTCCTGTGTTCTCTCTCTCCTGTGTTCTCTCTCTCCTGTGTTCTCTCTCTCCTGTGTTCTCTCTCTCCTGTGTTCTCTCT
>JACXGM010030555.1:0-13249 GCA_016801145.1 Umbra pygmaea
TTGGTTACCTGGTGCCAGAGCAACAACCTCTCTCTCAACGTCAGCAAGACTAAGGAGATGATAGTGGACTTTAGGAAGCGGCAGAGGGAGGGTCTTGCCCCCATACACATCGATGGAGCTGAAGTCGAGAGAGTCTCAGAGTTCAAGTTCCTCTGTGTGCTCATCAGTGATGACCTCACATGGTCCCGTCAGACAAGCTTGGCGACAAAAACTGCCCAAAAGCGCCTATACTTCCTGAGGAGACTCAAGAAGTTCGGCATGTCTGCCAGGATTTTAAGAAATGTTCTTATTAAAATATTATAAGTTAGTAAATATGTCACACTATTCTAATATAGTTTAGTGGCATATTTTCGAAATGTTTAATGTTTCCATATTTGTTAAGCGATGTTTATCGCGTTGAATGAAACGCTATTACTTTGAAGGCGAAACCACGAAAGGCTAGGAATCCACTAAAGAAGCTGGCTCCCTAAAGAAGCTAGCTTCACATCGGAGCGAATTATTGTGTGTAATGTGTTGAACATTGGTCCCATACGGCTGTATTGTATTGGATAATGAAAGCTTTGAATCATATGTTCTTATCAGTTTACTATCTAATACGTTCCCCACCGGGGAACTATATATATTAAGTTGATTTTTCGAACAGGGATTCAGAAACGGGGCTTGCTCCGTCTGCTCCACGCATCAACTCGGTATTGCAGTACCTCCGGGAACGGTGCACCTACAAGTGTAAAAATGAGAAAAGTATATTATCCTCCGCCGAACGAAGCAGACTACCTAGCTAGCAACTGGAGGCGAAGCCCTTTGCATTAGCTTTTGATTTTTCCTGCTATTTTCAGTTATCCTCCCCTGACAAAGCTAGCTAGCTACAGTATTGCCAACGCTGGCATCGTTGCTATCGGAGTATTGGTGCCAACGCTACTTCAAAAAAATGGGCATCGTCGGTGTTTTGTCATTTTAGAACCGGAAGGTTTTGGTAGTATCGGTTCTCGTGACATCCCTAGCGCAGATATGAGTTTTGACCAGCCGCTTGAAGCACTTCATGATGATTGAGGTCAGTGCTACTGGGCGGTAGTCATTTAGGCAGGTGATGTAAGGTTTTTTTGGAACCAGGATAATGGTGGCCTGCTTGAAGCAGGAGGGAACTGCAGACTGTGTTAGGGAGAGGTTGAATATGGAGGTGAATACCCCCGCAAGCTGGTCGGCGCATCCTCTTAGAACACGGCCTGGAATACCATCTGGCCCTGGAGACTTCCGCGGGTTCACTCTTTTGAAAGTCTAGTCTCTTAAATGTATAAATTGCGGTATGTAATTATTTCACTGCCTCTATCATCAGACAGCTCTCTCACTCAGGGAAAGCTGGGTCAAGCTAGCGCAATGCTACTGTACATCTGTACAGTAGGTTATATAGATCTGTTTCCACAAGCTAGCGCAATGCTTCTGTACATCTGTACAGTAGGTTATATAGATCTGTTTCCACAAGCTAGCGCAATGCTTCTGTACATCTGTACAGTAGGTTATATAGATCTGTTTCCACAAGCTAGCGCAACGCTACTGTAGATCTGTACAGAAGTTTATATAGATCTGTTTCCACAAGCTAATGCAATGTTACTGTACATCTGTGCAGTAGGTTATATAGATCTGTTTCCACAAGCTAGCACAATGCTACTGTACATCTGTACAGTAGGTTATATAGATCTGTTTCCACAAGCTAGCACAACGCTACTGTAGATCTGTACAGAAGTTTATATAGATCTGTTTCCACAAGCTAATGCAATGCTACTGTACATCTGTACAGTTTGAATAGTTTAGAATGGTATTACTATTAGTGAGAGTTGTATAGCTATAGTTGAGGCCTTTTGGAGGATTCTAAGAAATATAAGACAGACAGGGAGAAGTTTCAGGGTCAAGCCAGATGGGACTTTCCTTTAGGAGAGTAGACAAGGAAGCAAGGCCAAGAGTGACTTAGGACAGAGAGAGAGCCCTTACAGTTCTTATATTATAACATCAGCATAAGCAGTAGCTTATGGTTTAGGACTTATAGCTTATAACTCTGTTATATATTAGACTCATTATAACTATATGATCTATTGTAGGTTAGACTGTAATTCCATCACAGGTCTAATACATGTAGATGCCATTCAGACTAATAGAACTGGACATTTTACTGACAGGACATTAGACAGATAAGGGTTACTGAGTTATTTGGATAACAGCTAGCAAGGAGTTACACTATGTAGTATGGAACATATATGTTCCATACTCAAGGTTAGGAACAGTGGCCTGAACATTAAGAGATAGGGAACCTACGTGGACAGAAGTTAAGGTGACCGGCACATGTTCTCACACGAGACAGTCACGGGTCTGAAGAGAATATTCTAGAAGGTGTGCTAACAACAATGCTAAGGCTATATATCCCAGTTCCACATGATCATTCGGGGCAATTTCCACAACACGTCTTGAATGCCTTGTTATGAGATGACCCTGTAATCATAACAAGGTGAACTTAATTAAAGCATTCTATTTCAACCGCAACCTGACTTCTGAAACCATAATTTCAACCAATATCTTGCCAAGCCTGAAATTACCATCTATCATGTTCATTTAGATTCCTTTAGTCCATTTTATTTTTAAATGTGTTCCATCATGACGCATGTCTGTGCAAGAAATTCCATTTGCGCAGAACTATTTCCCATTTATAATTAGATTAATACCGACATTTGTAGCTTATCAGATACAATCAAATGGATGGGTATTAAAAGCCACGCCATCACAAGGAATAATGACGCACAATGGCTGATCTTCTTGTTAGATGAATAATAATAATAATAATAATAATAATAATAACTAGAATAGGTACAATTTCTGGGGAAATTGTGTAAAGTGTTCTTGGCGCCACCAGTATTTTTTTAAAGTGGCAGGATTTACTGTGTGGTGGGGTTGGAAATGTATTACAATGTTATTACACACTATTTTACACTATTACAACACTATTACACAATATTACAACATTATTACACACTATTACAACAGTATTACAACAGAAATTCAACACTATTACAACACCATTACACACTTTTACACACTATTACAACATTATTACAACACTATTACAAAATGTACAACACTATTATGACACTATTACAACACTATTACAACACATACAAAATTATTACAGCACTATTACAACACCATTACAACACTATTACTACACTATTACAACACCATTACATATTATTACAACACTATTATACACTATTACACACTATTACAACACTATTACAACACTAATACAACACTATTACAACACTAATACAACACTGTTACATACTATTATACACTATTACAACACTATTACAACACTATTACAACACTATTACAACACGTACAACACTATTTCAACATGTACAACACTTTTACAACACTATTACAACACTATTACAACACTGTTACAACACTGTTACATACTATTATACCTTATTACAACACTATTACAACACTATTACAACACTATTACAACACGTACAACACTATTACAACACGTACAACACTTTTACAACACTACTACAACTTGCACAACACTATTCCAACACTATTCCAACACTATTCCAACACTATTACACACAATTACAACACTATTATAAAACTATTTCAACATGTACAACCCTTTTACAACACTATTACAACACTATTACACACTATTACACACTATTACAACACTATTACAACACCATTATTAAATGTACAACACTATTACAACACTATTACAACACTACTACAATACTATTACAATACTATTAGGCAAGGCAAGGCAAGGCAAGTTTATTTATATAGCACATTTCATACACAATGGCAATTTAATGTGCTTTACATAAACAGGAAAACATAAAAATAACAGGAAAACATAAAAATAACAGGAAAATATAACTCTATTACAACACCATTACGCACTATAACACACTATTAAAACACTATTACACACAATTACAACACTATTACAAAACTATTACAACATGTACAACACTATTACAACACTATTACAACACTATTACAACATGTACAACACTATTACACACTATTACAAAACTATTACAACACTATTACAACTCTATTACAACTCTAATACAACTATATTACAATATGTACAACACTATTACTTATTGCTAGCATGATGCTAGCATGTATTTAACAAGATATTAACATGATTAACATGATGCTAGCATGTTTTTAGTAATATGTTACCATGATTAGTATAATGCTAGCATGATACTAGGATGGTAAACCAGTTGCTGGAATAACGCTAGCATGGTTTCATAAAGAAATTAACATGATGCTCACATGTTTTTAACAAGATATTACTATGATTAACATGATGCTAGTATGTTTTTCGTAAGATATTAACATGATTAGCATGATGCTAACATCATAAAATATGTTGCTAGCATGATGCTAGCATGTTTTTAGTAAGATATTAGTATAATTAGCATGATGCTACCATGTTTTTAGTAAGATATTAGCATGATTAACATGATACTAGTATAATAAACATGTTGTTAACATGATGCTAGCATGATAAACATATTGCTTACATGATGTTAGCATGTTTTTAGTAAGATAATAGCATGATTAACATGATGCTAGCATGCTTTTAGCAAGATTTTAGCATGATTAGCATGATGCTAGCATGTTTTTAGTAAAATATTAGAATGATTAGCATGATGCTAACATTATACTAGGATAATACTAGCTTATAGCATGTTACTAACATGATGCTATATGATATACTCTGATATGCATAATATACTCTGTTGTGCTGTTAAGTCTGATATGGTTTTGGGTGTGCTATGCTGTTGGCTATAGTATGTTGTTGGCATTTATTTGGTGTGGTGTTTGGTTGGCTGTGTTGTTAGGTATCACATGCTTTTGGGAATGCTGTGGTGTAGTATGTGGTGTGGGCTGTGTCATGGTGTTGGAAATGTTGTGGTAGTGTGTTGGGTATGTGGTGTTGGGAGTGGTACACTTGAACTTATATTGTTAAGTAAGACCAATAGTACTAGGTTGACTATCTATTAAAGTGGTGTCATGTTAATTAATCAGTGCCCATGTTTATAACTCACAGGGCAGAACCCTTTGATCTTGTTTTTTAATTAAACCCTTTGATGTCTCAACGAGCATCTTAGCTGGGTCACACAATATATCTAATGAAATTCTCATCAGTTTTACTGTAGTTGTGAAAGTATAGCTATCTTCACACAGCTTAGAAACTTATATTGTTGGACTCCTGAGAACCGGGCCGACATTTTGATATATAATATGTCTATGAATCCTTAAAACTGTAGGCACAGTGACAGGTTAGAAAGTGGGTTGTTTTTCTATGTTGTTAGAGTGGAGCTTCAATGAATGTCTATGGAGAATGTGAGGTCCAAACAAATGGTCATAGTGTAAAAAGTATTTGGTTTTTGGCTTAGATTTAGACATTGTTAGGGACCGTAGGAATAGATGAACGTTTTGATATAACATTTGTATATGTGAACTGAAAGATGCAGGAGTGGCGGCAGTTTAGAAATTGTTTGAAGATTAGACAGGTAAGAGCTGCCTCCACTCTAACTACACTCTAGCTCACAGGTGTCAAACCGGTTCCACGGAGGGCCGAGTGTATGCAGGTTTTCGCTCTTACCTTGTACCAGACTGATTGAATAGGTTACTAATTGGTTAAGATCTCCCCTCACCTGGCAGTCTAGTTCTTAATTGGGCTCTAATTGAAAGGAAAGACCAAAAACCAGCATACACTCGGCCCTCCGTGGAACCGGTTTGACATCCCTGCAGCTAGTCCATTCATTCCTAAAGGACGATTTTTTCGTTTCAAAAACAACCATTTCATGAAACCTTCCACAAAACGGTACGAATGTGAACGGGAACGAGCCGCATGTTTTGGTACTTGCTTTTGTGTGTAGCATAAAAACTCTGTGAGCAGTAGCGCTCGGAAAATTCGGCCTATTCATTCCTTAGGGATTTTTTTAAATGCTATTATTTTGAAAACCGTTTTACGAAACCTTTCACGACATGACAGGAATGTGAAGGGGAACAAGCCGCACATTTCGGTACCTTACTTTTTTTTAGCATAAAAACTCTGGGAGCAGTTGTCAGGAATCCAGCCTCCTGAGCTGTCTTCCCTGTCCCTTTGTGTTCCTATTCCGTTCCTGGTTTCCCCTGCACTCCCTGATCACCCGTTCCAGTAATTTTCACCTGCACCTGCTTCCCGGCCACACCTGGGTTGATTACCTCCTCTCTCTTTATTAGGGAGTTGTAGTGTGTCAACCAACTGCCAGATTATTGTACAGCCACGTAATTATTCTATTTCGTGTACTTACTTATCAAGCCTTAATTCCTAGTTCCAGTATTCCTTGTGGTTTTCTGTTACCAGTACTTTTTCTCATCGTGCTGTTTTTGTTCTGTTCAGTTCCTGTGTATCGAACCCTGCCTGGACACCGACCATCCCCGTGTACCATACCCTGCCTGGACCACTACCCCCTCCGTGTACCGAACCCTGCCTGGACAACGACCATCCCCGTGTACCAAACCCTGCCTGGACCACTACCCGCTCCGTGTACCGAACCCTGCCTGACCCCTGACCATTCTTGCCAGCCGAACTGAGACTACACATCCTTCTAACACCATAAACACAATAAACATAACTATTTCTTTTCATCTCAGCGAATGGGTTCTTACCTTGTCCTGTGCCGATCCTGACAGCAGTAGCTCCCGGAAAATTCGGCCAATTCACTCCTATGGGATCGAGCCGCACGTTTTGGTAAATTTTTCTATGTATCGATTTTTGAAGTTCTGGGAGCAGAGTTCTGGGGGCACGTTTTTGCTATAAGTTAAATAATAATAATAATAATATATATGTCGGATAATAGTATGTGTTCCTTGCTCTTTTGAGCCCAGCGTTACAGAGGAGCACTCAGAGAAACACGCCGTGCCAGTCCCACTTTAAGTCCTTACAACACTAGAATTTATGGCAACTGGCACTTTCCAGAGAGAGTTGAGTGACAGTTCAGTGAAATCTCAGACGGGTTATGCCAGTCATGTTTTTTTTTTTTTTATGCCAGTCATGTTGCTGTAAGGGCACTGAATGACAATGAAAATACTTTCATTAATAGAAAGCATTTTCTTTACACCAATGTTCAAATAATTTGTGATGCAGACATGTTGCTCTAATGTAATCAATTTTCCCTTAGCCGTGGCAGACACACTTTCGCAATAAATCGACTTCGATATCTGACCACGTGTTTTATTTCAGCCATGGATCGACATTCTGTGGCTGTGGCATTCACAGCGTCTGCAACCTTTTGCGGCTCCAACGCCTTTTTGGCATTAGTAATGGCCACATTATGCCCTCCAAACCACATTTTCCTCTTCTTTTCCACCTCGCCAACAATAAGTGAGTATATAAACATTGAGTGAAGTTTCTTTTTTTGGTTTTCCTCTCTGTGTTTGCCGTGATTTCTAATTAATTAATATTAATTTCGGGGCGTTTCACTGACTATTTATGGCCAACTATGTGCGTGACATGAAGCCGCAAAAGCTGTGCCACACATTAGAGTTAATTGTGATTTATAAAGGGCAAACGGTTTTATAAATCTGAATTTTTCTGTGCGTACACACGTCCTATGTTTTGTCCGTATGCCACTGCTGATGCAAATCCACCACAAAGTTTTATAAATGAGGGCCCTGGTGTCATGTTGACACTAAGAGGACCTAAACTATTGGATCATGACTGTGTGGCTGTTTCTGTTCTGTGTCCACCTTGTTGTCATAGTGATCTAGATACTACACAAAGACTGTGGTCACAGCCCACCCATTCCCATTTGCATTTACATCCCCTGATTTTGTATTGTTAAATGATGTGGCCTTAATACTGTAGGACATGTACAGTACCTGTAGGAATTCCCACCCGGCATAGCCAGATTACTAGGGAATGTCAATTCTCATTGTTGCTTTCTCTTTGGGGTTTTAGGGGATGTATCATCCCAGTGCCATTTAGTCAGCCTATTTAAGCATACTACAGACGTCCCAAGTCTCCCGGATGTCCCGGGAGTCTCCCGCATTTTAAGACGCTCACATATGACATACAATATCACGGACATCGATTTTTTGTTTGATGAAGAAAATCAATGTCTAGGATATTGTATATAATTTGCGGGCATTAGAAAGCCGCAATTACAATGCGGGGGACTCTCAGGATGTCCGGGAGACTTGGGATGTCTGATACTACAACTAACTATCATAAAGAATGCACAGGCTGCATAATCCCAATGTTTTTGTAACCTTAAAAGCTAAATTTTTCCTACATTATGTGGGCTGGTGAAAAACAAAGTGTACCAAGTAGGGGATAGGATAGGTTGCCATTTTGGATACATTCCTATTATCCTAAAGCTCATTGAGCATCATAACCACAGTGGCCTGTCACTTAAGCACATCACCCAGTTCAGGTTTAGCCTGGCTCCCAAATATGGCCTTGAGCAATGTTGCCAAACCCTTATATAATACCAAAAATTGGGTATCCGTGCTAGCACTACATTCACTAGCTCCAACCTTGTTAGCCTCACTCACTCTCTCTTCACTCGTTAGCTCCTCACCAGTGTTGGGTATAGTTACTTTTAGGAGTACTTTTTAGTTACTTGATGAGTTCACAAGTTTTGGGAAGTCCCTAATTAAGACAAAATTATCAGGTAAATGGAGTTGATTTCTTTACAGTGACCTATAAAACAAATAGAAAGAGTAAAGAACATATCAATCATGGTCACCAGTAAGATATGAACTCCATTTACCTGATCATTTTTTCTCAAATAGGCACTTCCCAAAACTTGTGAACTCATCAAGTAACTAAAAAGTACTCCTAAAAGTAACTATACCCAACACTGCTCCTCACTCACTCTCTCTTCACTCGTTAGCTCCTCACTCACTCTCTCTTCACTCGTTAGCTCCTCACTCACTCTCTCTTCAGTCGTTAGCTCCTCACTCACTCTCTCTTCACTCGTTAGCTCCTCACTCACTCTCTCTTCACTCGTTAGCTCCTCACTCACTCTCTCTTGCCTAGCTTTTCATTTGCTAGCTCTTCGCTAGCTTGTCCTAGTTTGACCATGTGACACACACAATTGACCAAGATCTTGCTGTGGTTTCTTGAAGCCACCTTCAAAATTAGCCCTGCTCATTCGCTCTTCCTCAGTTGCTCTATCTAATTATGTTTGATCCATTTTACTACATCATATACTGTGGAACCAGTGGAGGCTGGTGGAACGTAATTGCAAAGGATTGACTCATGTTAAATGGAATGGATTAAAACCCCACATTATATATGCATGTGGTACATTATATACACTCACCTAAAGGATTATTAGGAACACCATACTAATACTGCGTTTATATATATATATATATACACTCACCTAAAGGATAATTAGGAACACCATACTAATACTGTGTTTGACCCCATTTTGCCTTCAGAACTGCCTTAATTCTATGTGGCATTGATTCAACAAGGTGCTGAAAGCATTCTTTAGAAATGTTGGCCCATATTGATAGGATAGCATCTTGCAGTTGATTGAGATTTGTGGGATGCACATCCAGGGCACAAAGCTCCCATTCCACCACATCCCAAAGATGCTCTAATGGGTTGAGATCTGGTGACTGTGGGGGCCATTTTAGTACAATGAACTCATTGTCATGTTCAAGAAAACAATTTGAAATGATTCGAGCTTTGTGACATGGTGCATTATTCTGCTGGAAGTAGCCATCAGAGGATGGGTAAATGGTGGCCATAAAGGGACGGACATGGTCAGAAACAATGCTCAGGTAGGCTGTGGCATTTAAACGATGCCCAATTGTCACTAAGGGGCCTAAAGTGTGCCAAAAAAAATTCCCCCACACCATTACACCACCACCACCAGCCTGCACAGTGGTAACAAGGCATGATGGATCCATGTTCTCATTCTGTTTACGCCAAATTCTGACTCTACCATCTGAATGTCTCAACAGAAATCGAGACTCATCAGACCAGGCAACATTTTTCCAGTCTTTAACTGTCCAATTTGGGTGAGCTCTTGCAAATTGTAGCCTCTTTTTCCTATTTGTAGTGGAGATGAGTGGTACCCGGTGGGGTCTTCTGCTGTTGTAGCCCATCCGCCTCAAGGTTGTGCGTGTTGTGGCTTCACAAATGCTTTGCTGCATACCTCGTAATGAGTGGTTATTTCAGTCAAAGTTGCTCTTCTATCAGCTTGAAACAGTCGGCCCATTCTCCTCTGACCTCTAGCATCAACAAGGCATTTTCACCAACAGGACTGCCGCATACTGGATGTTTTTCCCTTTTCACACCATTCTTTGTACACCCTAGAAATGTTTGTGCGTGAAAAGCCAAGTAACTGAGCAGATTGTGAAATACTCAGACCGGCCCGTCAGGCATCAACAACCATGCCACGTTCAAAATTGCTTAAATCAACATTCTTTCCCATTCTGACATTCAGTTTGGAGTTCAGGAGATTGTCTTGACCAGGACCACACTCCTAAATGCATTGAAACAACTGACATGTTATTGGTTGAGTAGATAAATGCATTAAAGAGAAATTGAACGGGTGTTCCTAATAATCCTTTAGGTGAGTGTATATTAATATATTGAGCATTTTATCAACAGCAATTACTGTACAATGTTGAGCTGAATCTGTAGCCAATAACATTTCTGAATAGTTTCTGATTACCTTGTGAACCTTTTGCCATAAGAAAACATACAATGCAGAAGTTTGAATTCATGCTTGTGTAGCGATAAACACCCACATTTAAACAAGACATTTGCAGAAAACAGATGGTTGCAATATGCCACAATAGCATGCCTCTCTCTCCTCTCTCTCTCTCTCTCTCTCTCTTAGTTCACCAACTGTTTACATATTGTCAATATGTGTGTCCCTTTGTGTGTCTGTGTTTTTTTGTGTTTTTGATCAGTGGATCAGTGCCAGTGTATAACAGTGTACACCCATAAACATTTATTTTTAAGTTTGATGTCAGTGATGATCTGTCCAAACACATCATACCTAACACATCGTACCAAAAACACTGTACCAAACACATCGTACTAAACACATTGTACTAAACACACGGTTCCAAACACATTGTACCAAATGGACACTCCCAAAAAATGTTGTAACTAACACACCATACCAAACACAACGTACCAAACACACCGTACCAAACACACCATACCAAACACATCGTACCAAACACATCGTACCAAAAACATCATACCAAACACATCGTACTAAACACACTGTACAAAACACACCGTACCAAACACTTCATACCAAACAAGTCATACTAAACACGTCGTACCAAACACGTCATACCCAACATGTCGTACCAAACATATCGTACCAAACACACCATCCCAAACATATTATACCAAACACATCATACCAAACACACCATACCACACACATTGTACCAAACACTTCATACCGAACATATCGTACCAAACACACTATTCCAAACACATCATACCAAACACATTGTACCAAACACACAGATCCAAACACATCATACATACACATTGTACCAAACACACCAGATGTTGTTTTGAGGATGTCGGAAAACTGCACTTGTGTCATGCCTGAACAGCCTGTGTTGGCCAATGTCTCTGTGCATTGGTCAATGTCTCAGGAACCCAGGCTACATTCCCAGACTGCTGGCCTATGGGAGACACAGGCTGGGGAGGTTCTGCTCCATTCAGAGGTCACAGACATCCATGCTGTGTAGACAAGAAGGGGCAGATGTGTAAATGTCCTGACAGGGTTTGTGGCCTGCTCTAGCTGACAGGGGATTATGGGAACAGCCCACATCTGGAATGTCTGAAATGGGAACATAAAGAATGTTTGAACTTCATACCATGTAGCCATTGGTTCTTGAAGAACTTATAAATGACTCATGTGCAGAACTAAAATAAACCTGCTTGTTTTTCCTCTATCATATTTTAATACCAGATAGCCCCTTTAAAGGTGGCCTGTTCCAGTTCTAGTTAATTGCAGACGGCCATTTATTACCAACATCCTGGTTTATTGTCAGTAGCTCAGATAATAACCCAGTCTGTGGGGTGCTCTGTATTTGCTGGTCGTGCAATTTACTCAATATTGAAAAGAGCCTCAGCGTTGGTTTGACCACAGGAGCTGTGGATTTAGTTTAGATATCTGAGAATATGTTTTGTGTGACAGTTAACCACCTAGCATATGTTCATGTGTAATGCAATAGCCATTTGTGATGTTAAGGCATCAGTATAGTTGCATTCTTGCTCTGTTTATTTTGCACTGAAATAGATAATAAAATCAATTCAGTCACAGACAGAAGCTGTTGTTGAACATAAAAGTTCCTATTGTCTGTTAAAAGTGCCCTCAGAATTTATCCCATATGTGCAGTAACTTTATTGCTTCTAACCTTATAATGTCCTTTTTTTGGATTAAAATATTGTTGGGGGAGTGGATATTTGCCTGACACCATGCCATCAGCATGCTGACCTCCTCTCAGTAGGCTGTATGGTCATTGTGTGTAAATAAACCTACTACTGTTTTGTCATCCATAAACTTCATAATGGAGTTTGAATTGTGGGAGTTCACAGAGTCGTGGGTGTAGAAGGAGTACAGGAACGGGCTGAGTACGCAGCCTTGTGGGGCTCATTACAGATGATGTGTTGTTACCAATCTTCACCTCCTAAGATCGGCTAGTCAGGAAGTGCAGATATAGGAGTGAAGTCCCAGAGCTTTGAGCTTTGAAATAAGTATAGAGGGCCCTACATGAGGTGACACTATAAAACTATGACGCAGCACTATAACCCTATGACATAGCACTATAACTTTAAGACGGGGCACTATAACCCAATGATGTAGCATTATAACCCGATGACGCAGCACTATAACCCTATGACATAGTACTATAACTTTAAGACGAGGCACTATAACCCAATGATGTAGCATTATAACCCGATGACGCAGCACTATAACCCTATGACATAGTACTATAACTTTAAGACGGGGCACTATAACCCAATGATGTAGCATTATAACCCGATGACGCAGCACTATAACCCTATGACATAGCACTATAACTTTAAGACGGGGCACTATAACCCAATGATGTAGCATTATAACCCGATGACGCAGCACTATAACCCTATGACATAGCACTATAACTTTAAGACGGGGCACTATAACCC
>JACXGM010030557.1:0-13248 GCA_016801145.1 Umbra pygmaea
CCAGCATGACCGGTTTGGCGGTGGGTCAGTAATGGTGTGGGACGGAATTTTTTTGAGGGGCCGCACAGCCCTCCATGTGCTCGCCAGAGATAGCCTGACTGCCATTAGGTACTGAGATAAGATCCTCAGACCCCTTGTGAGACCATATGCTGGTGCGGTTGGCCCTGGGTTCCTTCTAATGCAAGACAATGCTAGAACTAATGTGGCTGGAGTGTGTCAGCAGTTCCTGCAAGAGGAAGGCATCGATGCTATGGACTGGCCCGCCCGTTTTCCAGACCTGAATCCAATTGAGCACATCTGGGACATCGTCTCGCTCCATTCACCAATGCCACGTTGCGCCACAGACTGTCACCTCATCACGAGCATGCTTAGGCATTGTTGAGTGGCCATACGGGCACGTGAAGGCCACACACACTACTGAGCCTCATTTTTACTTGTTTTAAGGACAATATATAAAAGTTGGATCAGCCTGTAGTGTGGTTTTCCACTTTTTTTTGAGAGTGACTCCATATCCAGACCTCGATGGGTTGATACAGTTGATTTCAATTGATAATTTTATGTGATTTTGTTGTCAATACATTCAACTATTTAAAGACAAAAGTATTTCATACGATTAGTTCATTCATTCAGATCTAGAACGTGTTATCTTAGTGTTCCCTTTATTTTTTTGAGCAGTGTACTATACATTTAAAAAATATTGCTTATCTATGAACACCATTGCAAAACCTAAAGGCTGTGCAACATGTGAGGGTCCTCTCTGAATGTGTGAAATGTGGTTTGAGGTTTCTAAGTCATTCAACAAAAAAGCTATTGAATTTTGAAATCTTTAAAAAGTCACCAAAAAAATTCTAAACATTTTTTTGAAATTCCAAAAGCTGTGCAACATGTCGGGGTTCTCTCTGAACATTTGAAAAGTGGTTTGAGGTTTCTAAGTCATTTAACAAAAAAGCTATTGAATTTTAAAATCTTTAAAAAGTCACCAAAAAAATTCAAAACAATTTTTTGAAATTCCAAAAGCTGTGCAACATGTCTGGGTTCTCTCTGAACAACTGAAAAGTGGTTTGAGGTTTCTAAGTGATTCAACAAAAAAGCTATTGAATTTTTAAATCTTTAAAAAGTCAACAAAAAAATTCTAAACATTTTTTTGAAATTCCAAAGGCTGTGCAACATTTTGGGGTTCTCTCTGAACATTTGAAAAGTGGTTTGAGGTTTCTAAGTGATTCAACAAAAAAGCTATTGAATTTTGAAATCTTTAAAAAGTCACCCAAAAAATTATAAACATTTTTTTGAAATTCAAAAGCCTATGCAACATGTCGGTGTCCTCTTCGAACAATTGAAAAGTGGTTGGAGGTTTCTACCGCACATGGTTAAAATGCTATTTAATCACTAACTTTGAGGCATATAATTTATTGACGGTCCCTAACCCTACGCAGACCGCTGTGTACTTCGTCTGATACACCGGGTTATCGTGTGGCTGAGCCCGGGAAAACAGGACTGATTTCGGGATTCGAATATCCGTTGAATATCCAATATACAATATCCAAACAACTTTACCTCGGTGGTCTACCGTACAGATGGATTAGTCCAGGACCTGGAGATTGTAAAAGTGGGGAATAAAACTGTCGTCCGTTCAAAGGAACGCTAATGTTTTAAGCACCACACTCCTCCCTCTCTCATCTATCTGCATGCATTCAGAATTCAACAAACCAACGTAACTTACCAAGACAAACACATCATTCATAAGTTAAATGGTAAATTGTGAAAACTTTGACTCGTTTATTGGTCTTACCAAATGCGCTTTCTAGTAAAAAACTGTTGGAGCTACTGGTGCATGAGCCTGTTAAATAAAAGATATTTAAGACTGTTAAATAAAAAGATAGTTAGCATGGGTGCATTAAGTTTGTGCCGCGGAGTCCCAAAATGCTTTGCGTTCACCACGGGAATACGTCATGATGACAACACATTAGCAATCTCTATACAAATGTTAATACGAAACAGAGCAATCTCATTTTACAAATATACTGTATGTATTTTCTATATATATATATATTGTGAAGATAAGTTAAAATGTTAACAAATTTTAAATAGATTCCATGTGGGCATAAAACGAAAATAGACTATAATGTAGTACATTAATACAAAGTGAATGAACTACATGTTTTAATTGCTCGTTTTATAACTCGGTCTATAACCAGATATGCACCTCGGTTCTTTCTGTTCACATGTGCACGCAGTACACTATCGTGCTTGCAAGAGATAGGCGTATGTCTATTCATATTCCAAAAAAGACTTTAATCGTGACCACTATATAACCTCAACTTTCATTTTTGTACGTAATCTTGATTTTGCACCTGTAGCCTATGTTTTGTTAGTTTATAAAAGTATTTAGCAAACTCCATAAAGATACATTAACAACATGCACTATTAGGCAATAGGGGTGGAACGGTACACAGAAGTCACGGTTTGGTTCATACCTCGGTTCAGACATCACAGTTCGGTACCAGTTTGGTACAATGGAGGGAAAAGCTAAACAAAAATTCAGAACGCAATTTTTTTAATGTGCATGTCTCAAGCTGTACCATGTAGTATCATACAGTCTCTCCCCTGAGCTAGCACATCTGGGTGACTGCATCGGATATCCGTTAGCATGTTAGATGTATTTCCACTCACATACCCAACAACTGCTGAACAACGCTGACACACCGTCCTCGTCTTAGTTATCCACCACTCTTATCGCCTGTACTACTGTAACCGATATACAGTGCCTTGCGAAAGTATTCGGCCCCCTTGAACATTTCAACCTTTTGGCACATTTCAGGCTTCAAACATAAAGATATAAAACTGTAATTTTTTGTGAAGAAGCAAAAATAAGTGGGACACAATTATGAAGTGGAACAAAATTTATTGGATATTTCAAACTTTTTTAACAAATAAAAAACTGACAAATTGGGCGAGCAATATTATTCAGCCCCTTTACTTTCAGTGCAGCAAACTCTCTCCAGAAGTTCAGTGAGGATCTCTGAATGATCCAATGTTGACCTAAATGACTAATGATGATAAATAGAATCCACCTGTGTGTAATCAAGTCTTCGTATAAATGCACCTGCTCTGTAATAATCTCAGAGGTCCGTTGAAAGCACAGAGAGCATCATGAAGAACAAGGAACACACCAGGCAGGTCCGAGATACTGTTGTGGAGTAGTTTAATGCTGGATTTGGATACAGAAAGATTTCCCAAGCTTTAAACATCTCAAGGAGCACTGTGCAAGCGATAATATTGAAATGGAAGGAGTATCAAACCACTACAAATCGACCCGGCCGTCCCTCTAAATTTTCAGCTCATACAAGGAGAAGACTGGACATAGATGCAGCCAAGAGGCCCATGATCACTCTGGATCAGTGGTCACCAATCCTGGTCCTGGAGATCTACCATCCAGACTATTTTCACTTTAGCCCCAATTTAGCACACCTGATCCCACTAATTAGCTGGATTAGGAGCTGAATGAGGCTACATTATTTGCAGTTGAAGTAAAAACTTACAGGATGGTAGATCTCCACGACCCGGATTGGTGACCACTGCTCTGGATGAACTGCAGAGATCTACAGCTGAGGTGGGCAAGTCTGTCCATAGGACAACAATCAGTAGTATAATGCACAAATCTGGGCTTTATGGAAGTGTGGCAAGAAGAAAGCCATTTCTAAAAGATATCCATAAAAAGTGTTGTTAAAGTTTGCCACAAGCCACCTGGGACATGCACCAAATATGTGGAAAAAGGTGCTCTGGTCAGATGAAACCAAAATTGAACTTTTTGTCAACAATGCAAAACGTTATGTTTGGCGTAAAAGCAACACAGCTTATCACCCTGAACACACCCTCCCTACTGTCAAACATTGTGGTGGCAGCATCATAGTTTTGGCCTGCTTTGGACCTGAAAACTGCTGTTCACAAACGCTCTCCATCCAACCTCACTGAGCTCGAGCTGTTTTGCAAGGAGGAATGGGCAAACATTTCAGTCTCTCGATGTGCAAAACTGATAGAGACATACCCCAAGTGACTTACAGCTCTAAAAGGTGGCACTACAAAGTATTAACTTAAGGGGGCTGAATAATTTTGCACGCCCAATTTTTCAGTTGTTTATTTGTTAAAAAAGTTTGAAATATCCAATAAATTTTGTTCCACTTCATTATTGTGTCCCCCTTGTTGTTGATTCTTCACAAAAAATTACAGTTTCATATCTTTATGTTTGAAGCCTGAAATGTGGCAAAAGGTCGAAAAGTTCAAGGGGGCCAAATGCTTTCGCAAGGCACTCTATACAATCTATAACTGACTGGGAAACCGAAGTTTTCCCAAGCTTGCGATCTTAAACGTCCTTTAACTCTTGTGGGTCACCACCACTCGCCATACACTATACTTGCCTTTATTAGTGCTGCCATCTCTGACTCACTCACTGGACCGTCAACCTGACAAAAAACTGCATACATAGGTGGAGCATGGCTACTAGTTGATATTCCATGGTGGGTCTAAGGTGAGGCAAACACGATTCTTGGTGGGGCTGTAGCCCAACAAAGCCATAGCCTGCCGCCGCCCCTGGTGCTGTGGCAGCAACAGCTGCTCCTGGTGCTGGGTCCTGCACTTAACTTGACGCTGAAAACTTGCTTCATCTGTCTTCTTAACATCACTGTGGCCTAACCGCAAAGATGGATTCCAGTAAGGGTGGTTCTCCAACATCTCATATGATAGATTACCTAGAACAAAATAATTGGATTGTGAAAACTCAACAATTTAATCAATGCTTTAAGATGGCAAACTCATTACATTAAAAGATCTCGCAGAACAAAGGCTAAGGACACGAGGGGACAATGCATCTTTGTGATGTCCTCCAAAGTTGGGAATGTTAGTGTAGAGAACTACTGTGTTGGACAAACACTTGCATAATGTCAGGAACAGAATCTCAACTGGTTTTGTTAAAAACAACAACATTAGCAGGTAAGACCACAACGTCAGGTGCACTTCCCTGGGTTTGTCTTGTGTAGGACAAACAGTACAGCAAGCACAGTTCATAAACAAGCTAGCATAATGTCATGAACAGAATCTCAACTAGTTTTGTTAAAACCAACAACATTAATGGTTGGGCATCAAGTATTTTTGAAGAAGCAACAGTTTGATAGATAGTTACATAGCAAGCTAAGCAACAATGTCAGGTGCACTTCGTGGCTTTAAATGTCTTTATGTTGTCGGCATTTAAAGACATTTTTCGTGAATTTACCCGAATGAAAATGTAGAGGACACACTCATCGACTGGGAGATGTGGTCGAAGGTAATGTCCTTTCTTTTAATTGCAGCCACCCAAGAAATCTAATGTCTCCTTGTCACATGAAACATGCTCTCCTTCATGCTTTTCCATGTAGGGAAACGAAAAACTGTAACACATGGTTCCTATGGTTTCAACGACAATCATGTGAGACACTGGAGCAGTTTTTTACACAGCAGTGTTTTTCAGGCATTCTAAAATAGTGCAGAATTGCAACAACCTCCTCTGCTACCAACACAAACAATGAACGAGTGCTGGCGGGTATCCTCCCAAAATGGCGAAAGGGATGGGGTGCTGTGTCATGACCACATCTCCTCATTCTCAAAAATACTGGACGTAACGTGTGACATCACCCATTGGTTTGTGAAGATCTGATTTTAATCATTGAGTTAGCGAGAGGGGTCCAAGATGACAACCTGTTCAGATGCTTTATTCTGAGTTCAGAGACTCTAACCGAGTACCAGTGATTTCAAATGATAGATTGAGACAATAATAGATAAACGAAGGAGTGGAAAGTTGCTCTTGCACTTAGTATATTTACTCTCCCTAACAAAAGTTGTAACAAGGACTTTAGTTGGGTGAACGGGGTGGAGTAGTTTACAAACTGTTTGTGGCTAGCCAGGTCTTGCTAAGTCTGGGACACATGCGTTTAACAGAGTCTTGCTAACTGCCGAGTCCTGTGCGCTTAGATGTCAAAGAGACATACCAAGAATATGGTTATGTACACTGTACACTGCTACCTGACACTCCCACAAAAAGCCCACATCCAAAGAAGGTCTGCACTAAAGACGTATCTAATGGTGACATCCTAAAAGCCATTAATGGCCTGTAGGACCGTTTCCTGAAATTTGAAGAATTCAGCGGAGATTACCAGAGATTACCAGATTACCAGAGTACAAGAAGAAACGAAAGGGCTGGAAATACAGTGAAGGAACTGACGATATAGTGAAGAAGATGAGTGACCAGATGGAGACAGCCCTGAGGGAGAAACAAGAAGAAGCGGAGAGGTACAGTAGGAGATGGAGATTCAGAAGATGAAGATTCTAAGAGAGCAGCAATGAGGATGTGAGGACAGAGGTGCTGGAAATAATGGCTGGCATCATCCCAGAGGAAACAAGCGAGCGAGGATTTATGGTGGACACTGTGCACAGGGTGGGACGCCCTAGAGAGGATAAAAGCACACGCCCTATCATCATACAATTCACCATGCGCTGCTTCAGATTCAAGGTATGGAGAGTTCCTCTTAATGCTGATGTAATGAAGAAAAATAACCTCCGGCTGCCCGAAGACTTACCTCAACAGGAGAGAGAGTGCAGAAACAAACTTTGGCCACTTGTGAAGCAAGCATGTGATGATGTAAAAAACTAAATGGCAGGGTCCTGCTGTCATTATTAACGGCGTGAGACCTACTGCATGACATGCTAACAGTCACTTAATGTGAGTTAAAGTTAAAGATGAATATGCCACCCCAAATGGGTTAATGTGCTATCCTTGTTTTATATTATTAAGGCAACATATTCTCTAAGGCAACATATTCTCTTCATATTCTTCATATTCTCTTTATATAAGATTCTCAGTTCTTTTTTTAGGCTACTTGTGTTCAGAGCTTTATACTTGGTGGTAAACTAACCTTCATATTTTTTTATCTTAGAGTATTTTCTGATTAACTAGTTCCTAGAACCTTAGCAGACATACAGTTTAGATTAAAAGTAATATATTTTAATGTCAGAGGCATCCGGGACAGTACCAAAAGGAAATCAATATTTATTTACAGTAGACGGAAAAATGCAGAGTTGATTTTTTACAAGAGACTCACCTGATGGATAGTGATGTGTAGTTTGGGAAAGACCAATGTTATTTTTGTCATGCCTTGCAAATTTCTGCAGGTTTTGCCATTCTCCTTATAAATTTAAAGGAGACATTATTGATACTATGATTTCAGATGAGGGTAGATGGATAATCTTGGTTTTGAAATTGGACAATTCCTTCTTTATAGTTTGTGTTGCATCTGTCCCCTCATCCTGCCCATTCTACCGCTCTTCATCCCTGGAGTATTAGGTGTTTTTTGTGTTGTATGCTGTCTGGTTTTCACTTTAGGATGTCTAGCTATTCTCTATGCCGCCTGATTGCGCACATAGGTGCGTTCGGGCACAGCTGAGTGAAATGTGCAATCTATGGGGTATTTAAATCCCATATTCCTGAGTTCCCTTTGTCGGTTGTTAATTTGTATGCAGACCCTATGCTTCGGGGTTCTCTGATTTGTTTATTAAACAGTCCTCCAGAGGCTCCGGGCTATGGGCACCTCAGAGACAAACCCCCCTCGACCGAGAGAGATGGACGTAACAACGTCTCCTCGTTTGTTTGGTAGCAGGCTCGACCTCTCTCTTTCGGAGCGGTATGAGGGAGACCCTGCTCGGTTTATATTTCGCTCATCGTGCTGGACCTAATGTCTCAGATCATTCCAGGATTGCCACTGTGATATCCGTCCTGAAGAAGAGAGCCCTGGAGTGGGCCACTGCGCTCTGGGAGAGAGAGGGGCTGGAGGACTACGAGCGGTTTACTGACCTTTTCCGAAGAGTCTTTGATCACGAAGCTGAGGGGAGAGAGCGTGGAGAGCGCCTGTTGAATCTGCGCCAGGGAAACCAGACCACCGCCGACTACACCTTTGAGTTCCGCACCCTGGCTACTGCAAGTGGATGGAACGACCAAGCCTTGTTCACAGCGTTTCGAGAGGGCCTCAGCGATGAGGTGAAATTGGAGTTGGCCTGTCTGGATGAGGAGGCTTCCTTGGACCAACTTATCTCCATGGTGGTGAGGTTGGATTGACTGCTGCGCACCCGCAAGATCCCTTCGGGGCGCGCCGCTTTCCCATCCTCACTACTCCAGTCACACGCGGAAACTATGGGCTGTGTCTTGGGCTGTGTCTCTATTGCGGAGAGGAGGGGCACATTCTGGCGCAATGTTCCAACATCCGGGGGGCCCCACGCCCATGGAGGAGAACACCAACAGACACAAAGGTAGGCATAACCCTCTCCAGTCTTCATATAGCATGTGATGTGATGGTCCTTGATGTTAACTTGGTGGATTACCCAGTGTTGAGCCCTCTTACAGCACTCATTGACTCAGGTGCCCCAGGGAACTTCATTGACGAGGGACTAGTACAGAGATATAACATCCCTGTAGAACATTTGGCTTACCCAGTCTCGGTGTCTGCAGTGGATGGGAGACCGATCGGTACTGGTAAGATCACTCACACCACAACAGCCCTGTGCCTTAATGTAGGGGCTCACCATCAGGAGAGGCTGTGTTTCCTGGTTATCCCCTCGCCTACCGATCCACTAGTGTTAGGCATGCCTTGGCTCACTAAACATGATCCAACCATATCCTGGAGAGAGAGACGGGTAGTGAGGTGGGCCACTATTGAGAGCCCCAGGACGTTAACCGATGTCCTCTCGATTGTTCCTTCAGAATATCAGGATCTGAGGGAGGCCTTTTCTATGATCAGAGCAACGAGTATACCTCCGCATCGTCCAGGAGACTGCACTATCGATCTGCTGCCAGGCGTCACACTACAGCGGAGCCACATATACCCCCTGTCCTGCGCCGAGACAGAAGCCATGGAGACATACATCACGGAATCTCTCGCAAACTGACACATCCGATCCTTCACCTCGCAGCTGTCTTCCAGTTTTTTCATAGTGAAAAAGAAGGATGGCGGCCTCCGGCCCTGCATCGATTATCGGGTGCTGAAGATCACAAAGAAATACAGGTACCCTCTGCCCATTATTCATTCCACTGTTGAGGCCATGCATGGAGCCCGTTTCTTCCCCAGACTAGACCTGAGCAGTCCGTATAATCTGGTATGCATAAGGGAGGGGGACGAGTGGAAAACGGACTTTAGTACCACCACGGGACATTATGAATACCTGGTCATGCCCTATGGGCTCGCTAATGCACCTTCTGTGTTCCACGCTTTTGTAAACAACGTCTTCCGTGATTTACTGGGAAGGTTCGGGATGGTGTATATTGATGACATCTTGATATATTCCAAGACGTATGCCTTACATGTCCAGCATGTTCGGGAGGTCCTGAGGAGACTGCTACACCACCACCTGTATGCCAAGGCAGAAAAATGCATATTCCACCAAACCTCCAACTCCTTTCTGGGGTACTGACTCACGAAGACCGGGCTTGAAATGGATGTAGACAAGGTGGAGGCGGTCCGTGCCTGGCCAGTGCCGAGGACGGTTAAGTACCTACAACGTTTCTTGGGCTTCGCCAATTTCTATCGGCACTTCATCCGATCCTTTAGCACTGTGGCGGCGCCGTTGACAGCCCTGTTGAGGGGAGGACCCCAGCGCTTGAGGTGGACCGAGGGAGCCGAGGAGGCGTTCCGGGCGCTTAAGGACCAGTTTACCACTGCGCCCATCCTCAAACATCCGGACTCCAACCTGCCGTTTGTGGTGGAGGTCGACGCGTCAGCGGTGGGCCTGGGGGCAGTGCTGTCGCCAGCTAAACTGTTCCCCTGTGCCTTCCACTGAAGGAGACTGTCTTCAGCGGAACACAATTACAACGTAGGGGACCGGGAGCACCTGGCGGTGGTGGAGGCGTTGAAGAGATGGCGCCACTGGCTGGAGGGAGCTAAACACCCCTTTATGGTTCTCACAGACCACCGTAACCTTGAATATTTCAAAGCAGCCCGGAGGCTGAATGCCCGACAGACCAGGTGGGCGCTGTTCCTTACACGATTTGAATACATTCAGTCCTACCGGCAGGGGTCGAACAAGCAAAAGGTGGATGCACTATCCCGCATGTTTGAGAGAGGAGACGCATCGGAGGCCAGTACACCCATCATCCCACCGGACCGCATTGTCGCTCCCATCCTCTGGACCATCAATGAGGACATTCGCAATGGACATGGAGATTGCCCACCACCACCTACATGTCCCAGAGAGCGCCTCTTTGTCCCTCCAGACTTCCTAGACCGATTGCTATTTTGGGCGCACACCTCCTTAACCACTGGTCATACAAGGATAATGCGTACCCTGCAGTCCCTACAGACCAAGTATTGGTGGCCACAGATGGCAACAGACGTCCGGCGATACGTGGCCTCCTGTTCCTCCTGTGCCCAGTGCACCAGCCCTAGACATCTACCCCACGGTAAGCTCCACCCCTTACCTGTTCCGCACAGACCCTGGACTTACCTGTCCATAGATTTCATTACAGACCTACCTGTCTCCCATGGTCACACCACTATTCTGGTTGCTGTTGATCGATTCTCTAAAGCATGCTTGATACATAAGTTGATACCCCTTCCAGGTCTCCCTACAGCCTTCCAAAGCGCCCAGGTACTGTTTCAGCACGTCTTCAGGTCTTTCGGCATCCCAGAGGATATTGTTTCAGACAGGGTGACCCAATTCACCTCCCGCGTCTGGAGAGCATTCATGGAGAGGCTGGGGGTGTCACTGAGCCTCACATTCGGACATCACCCTCAATCAAACAGGCAGGTTGAGAGGACCAACCAAGAGATTGGGCGCTTCTTGAGAATGTACTGTCAAGATCAACAGGAGAAGTGGTTGGATATTCTGCCCTGGGCCGAGTATGCGCAAAACTCTCTGCGCCACTCCTCTACCGGCTTAACACCCTTCCAGTGCGTTCTGGGTTACCAACCATCCCTTGCACCATGGCATCCTGGCAATACTCCCATACCCACTGTGGATGATTGGTTCCGCTGAGCTGAGGATCTGTGGGAGGCAGCCCACACACGCCTACAGCGAGCTGTAAGGAGAAGCAAGGACCAGGCGGACAAGCGCCGCAGCAAGGCCCCTACCTACCAGCCTGGAGACCGAGTGTGGGTCTCGACAAGGGACATGCGTTTCCCTACGCAGTGTAAAAAACTCTCACCCAGATCCATTGGCCCCTTTCTTATCATCCGCCAGGTTAACGATGTGTCCTATACGATACAATTGCCTGCTCATTATCGTCTCTCACCTACCTTTCATGTGTCTCTCCTCAGGCCGGCGGGTCGGGGTCCCCTGGACACTGACGTGCCGAATGTCACCCCTCCTCCTCCACTAACCATCGATGGAGAGACAGCCTACTCCGTCGCACCCTCCTCGATTCCAAGCGGCGTCAAGGCCGCCTTGTCTATCTGGTGGATTGGGAGGGCTACGGGCCCGAGGAACGGAGCTGGGTCCCTTCCAAGGATATCCTAGACCCCTCCTTAATACTGGAATACCATCACCTGCAACCCGATCGCCCTGGTCCCCTTCCGAGGGGGCGTCCACGCTCACTCTTTTCATCTGCGGCTGGAGCTGCGTCTCGGGGGGGGGGTACTGTTGCATCTGTCCCCTCATCCTGCCCGTCCTACCGCTCTTCATCCCCGGAGTATTAGGTGTTTTTGTGTTGTATGCTGTCTGGTTTTCACTTTAGGATGTCTAGCTATTCTCTATGCCGCCTGATTGCGCACACAGGTGCATACGGGCACAGCTGAGTGAAATTTATTTTGAGAGTCCAAAATGTGTATCTGTAGATCCTCTACAGATTATCTGCAGACTATCAACAACATATTAAAAAACTATCTACTAACCCTAACTCTAATCCTAACCTTAACCCTTCCCTAAATATTAAGGCTAACCTTAACCATTACCCTAAAACATATTCTAAACTTACCCCTAACCTTAAACTACAATTTTAGTTGATTATCAACAGATAGTTTGTTGATAGTCATATCATCAACAAACTATCTGTAGAGCACCTACAGATGGAATTTTGGACTCTCCAAATAAAGTGTAACCCAAATAGTAATATACGTGGTTATAATATATTGGAAACTAAATAATAATTAGCTAAAAGGTGATAAGTTTTGTGATCTGACTAAAAATATTGCAGAAAGCACATTTGGTAATAACGAAATGAATCGCATACAAAAATGGGAATATTTCAAATTTAAAATCAGGGAGATAGCAATTAAATTAAGGAGAGTACTTAAGAAAAATAACATAGCTAAAGTCAGTATTATGGATGAACTGAACGTGTTGATGACTAAAGACACTCTTTCAGAGGAAGAAGAAACAAGAATGAATTAAGGGTGGTAATAGATAATATGTACATTGAAATGGCTAAAAGAGCTTTTATAAGGTCCCGAGCAAAGTGGCTGGTAAAAGGGGAAAGAAACTCAAGCTATTTGTTTGCGTTAGAGAAGCATAACCGCAAAATAAATAATATAATGACACTTAAAATTAATGATAATTTCACCTCTAATCCTACAAACATTGCAAGATATGTTGGTGACTTTTATAGCAATATATATAAATCTAGTGCTCAGGTTGGTGAATGTGACAGATTTATTAAGTCAGTTAGAAAATTCACACCTACTATATCTGAACATTTTAAAATTGAATGTGATCAACCCATTGCTAAAGTTGAAATATCAAAGGCTGTTATTTCATTGAAAAAATTGGAAATCCCGGGTAATGATGGCCTTTCAGACAAATTTTATTAGCATTTTGAATTAACTTTAAAGAAGGACATGTCCACAAGTACGAAGCAAGGCTTAAAGGGATACTTCACCACTGGACAGATTAATATATATTTAAAATGGGTCTTTTATGTATTAGAAATTTTATAAAGTTTAGAAGTTGGTGCCTTCTGGTTCAAGAAAAGCCAGAAAATGTAGTTTGGGTTAATTTGGATGAAATACAACAACTCCCAGAATGCACTTGCTTCTGTGCTCTACGAAGCCACTCCCAAGACTGCTTACAGAGAAGAGGTTAGAGCCTTGGCTACCTGGTGCCAGAGCAACAACCTCTCTCTCAACGTCAGCAAGACAAAAGAGATGATAGTGGACTTTAGGAAGCAGCAGAGGAAGGGCCCTGCCCCCATACACATCGATGGAGCTGAAGTCGAGAGAGTTTCAGAATTTAAGTTCCTCGGTG
>JACXGM010030558.1:0-13249 GCA_016801145.1 Umbra pygmaea
TGTGTGTGTGTGTGTGTGTGTGTGTGTGTGCGTGTGATTGAGAAGGTAGCATGGCAAGAGTGGTGACCGGGACATAGATAGATGCACAAACCATATCTTCCCCAACATCATTAGGTTCTTGCTGCCTAGTAAACGTCTGGTAGACACAAGAAGAGATGTCGTCCAGTGATGAACCCTGAGCCTGTCTCCACTGGAACCCTATTACCTCTAGAATGATTTACCCATTGGGCTCTGGGCAAAACTATTGCACCGTAAAGGGATTAGATAGCCTTTCGTGCCTGATCCTGAGGAACCAGAGCCCCGTGTTCGACCTCTAGGGGTCACAAAGCTCAACCACAGAACAAGCCTTAAAGAAAATCCCAGACTCTCCATTCCACCTTCAGCACAAAAGTAAATGTTTAAGTGAACCATGGTAAACACTTCTAAATCATCTTCGGGTCCGCAGTGTTCGAACACGCACCTGAGGGAAGCGAGGGGGAATTATGGGTACTGAAGCTGTCTCTCAGATGTGTCTGTGTGTGTATTTGAACTCTGACGGAGGAACAGTTTGGGTGATTTACTTTTACACACAGAGGAAAGTCACGCAGCCGCCCTGAAAACATTCAGTTGAATACTGCGGCCGCTGCCAGCTCCGGTCACAGCTTTTCCATCCCTGCCAAGAAATGTGATTTTACAAGGATACTGTAGCACTTAGGAGAACATTGTTTTATCTTCCTTCCACTGTCCTCACAGATAATAATGTGGAAAAAATGAAAAACAGGATTTTATCTAAATATAGTACTCAGTTCCAACTGTCTGCGTAAAATATTTATTAAGCATTATGTTTCCTATCCTTTCATTAAACCTTAATGTTTTTCATACACTCACAAACACACACACCCTCACAGCCAATACTGCTGTGCAATGTAGTAGATGTATAAAATGTGTAACTTTTTAAATGCGATGTCTCATGATTTGAATCTTGGCTGTACATAGCATTTATTTTGGTAGACACTATGACCATCATAATGCATATATTTATCATGTACATTCATCAGGTATTGTTTTGATATTGATTGTTATGTGCACTATTTATTGCGCTGCTCTTTATTGAGTGGGTAATATGCTCATGAGGACGCGCCTGCTACAGCCTCTGCTAACCTGACATTTTATTGGACGATACTAATGGACTGAAAGTTCTTGGAGATTCTGAGACACAAACAAACGCATGATGGGAATGTGCACTGGGCCTAATGATGGCTGTGTGAGGTTGAGGTTTGGGGTCAAATCCAAAATAAAGTTGTTGTGGCCCCCTGCCACTGCAAACCTATCTCCAGCTCCCTGCAAGCTGCCGGGCTTTAGTGGAGCCAGAGTTCTGCCCATCCATCATTCTTATCAGGGGGTGTCTGGCGGCACTGGAGTCCCAGGCTGCACCAGGCCGAGAGCGGCCTGCTTCGAAGGAGCGCAGACGGGTGGCCCAGTGATTTCTGCAGGTGCCCAGGGCCCTATGAGCACCCAGCTTTCAGACAGACGGGGGGCTGTAGTGATAAGCCCTGATACAAATAAAAACAACAGGCCTCCTCCAACATGAAAGACCCCCATTTAGATTGGGAACGGGGGTCGAGGGGAGTGGGGTGGGTTGTTCATCAAAGCCGGTAAAACAGATTGTCCTGCGCTGAGAGTCGGAAGACGTCTTTTACAACATATTGTTAAATAAACAAAAAATTAAAACAGGGACAAACAGCGAAGCGGTTGGAATGTCAAAACTCGATGATTTGCCTTAGTAATGTGTTTATAGTCAGCCAAGATGTTCTGGATGTCCACGAAACAGAAAGCAACACTTTCTTGAATGTGAAGGATCACAACTGGAACGGACCAAAGAGGTGAGGTCTGAGAGGCATGTTGTGATCAGATACTGTAGTGTGGGAGTTTCATGTTTAGCCCTGTTAGCGGCACCATTATAATAAATGGAACTAAAAAACTAAACGAGACGAAGAAGGCTGAAATATGTATCGATCCAGTTTTCAGTGTCTCATGCTGAGTCACGTTCATCAGCTCTGTGTTCTGTCAGCCAGGGCCACAGATTTTTAACAGGTTAAATGCAACCACATTCTGACGGCCTACAAAACATGGTACCATCTATCTTGATGAATCTCTAAAACAAGAGCCATCCATCTCACTGTAGATGAGGGAGGTTTTGCCTGGTTGGAAATGTAATAAAAATCCCTTTCTAATGGCTTGTAGTTGTATTAGAACTGGTTATAAAAACCATACGGCCACTGTCAGGTCCTGGGTTGGGGGATATAGCATCATTACTGTAGCAACATACATCACTTTCTGATAACATTAAAGGAAAGCTTCCTTTGTGTGGCTGCAATCTGTTTAGTGCCACTTTAATTGTCTCTGGCATAAACCAGACAAGAAGGCACTTTAAAGCCACACTCTGTAGCCAGCACTACTTATCAGAGGTGGATGGAGCCATGTGTAGAAAGACAACTATAGTGTCATCAGGTTGAGTTAGAGTGCACAAATGTAGGTCAGTTGAATGAACAAAAATTCAGCACTTTGACAACAATGATTGGCATTCGGTAACACACAATGTACATGACACAAAGTCTTAACGAAAGGCAATGTGCTTTGAAAGTTGAAGTTTCAAGATTTTGAAAAATCTGCTCAATGGAACTACACACTCTGTAGTGGGTCAGGACATTAAATGAACTATTAACAATGAGACAAGGAGACAGGCTAATAAATTGAATTTTCAAAAACATAGAAATGCAATAAACAGCACTGGCTTAAATAGGACAACCCTTATAATTACTTTATTTCCAAGGTAACAAAAACCTACTCAAGTAGTAGAAGTATAGCTCATATAGATAATAATGGTTTCTCAATGGCTTCCTAGCCACTATGTAATGCCTTACTTTGAACAGAACCCTTCTGGCCTCCGAACTCGAAGATTAGTGCACTACTTAGGCACTAGGGCTCTATTTGGGGCAGAAATTATGTAATTGAAATCGTCTGGCATGTCGTGTTATGCTACAGCCTTAGTGCTTCTGTCTACACATAAAGAAAGAGTCCAACCTGTACACACAGTTATTGCTGAGTCCCAGTATATCATGACTGAATGCCACAGCCTTTCCACAGTGATATATTGGCTGTTAGACATGTTATACTATGGGAGAGGAGCATCTCCGAAACATTGGTGCACTTTTGGTCATAAATAATTCAGGAAAGACAAAGCAGCAGCACAGAGGTACAAGCTTACAGTCAAACAACCCTGGGAGGTGGAACACCTGAACTTAGGGAATCTCCTGATCTACTACACAACTTTGCCCAGAGCCTAAACCACTAAAATGTGGTTTTGGTCAAATTAGGGTACTAAATAGGCAGAGGGGTGTGATTTGGAACAGGTTTCAGGTGTTTTGTGGCAATGTACACACCTCTGTCACTGTGACATCACACACACTGTAGACGATGCAGCATGTCACTGCTGAACAACACGTGACATGAGCGGGGTGGCCCGTAAACAACACAAGTGACGTCAGCGGGGTGGCCCGTAAATGTGCTGGGTGACTGTGGGGAGAATGCTTGGTGAGCATGAGGAACAATGCGCGGTTGAAGCGACCAAGGGCAGCGAGCCAGATGTGGCACGGTGAGGCTGAGTAGGGAGACAGATTTACTGCCCGTTTCTTTAATGAGGTAACATCCTTTTCACTCATGAGACTTTTAAGAAAACATACTGCCACATGCAACGAAGCACTTCTCTTCAGAGGCGGAGGGACAAAATAGGGGTAGCCTATTGTCAAATTTGTGACTTTAACATTGACAAAATGAACATGTGGCCATTCCTGGGAAAATGACTTTCTCTAACACACATGGACCTTCCAATCGTAGCGTCTAACATCTTGGTTCTGTATAGACACTTGGTGAGGGTAAGACTGTGGATTCAATTCCCACAGGGTTCTAGTATGAAAAAGTAAAAAATGTACGCACGCATTACTTAAACTTATTTTCTGGGAAAGGTGTCTGCTAAATTATGTAAATGTACAAACGGTCAAGCCAAATGGTTTGCACTACGAAAAGCCAAACCATGATCAGAGTCCGCAACAGTGTGTCCTATAAATCTGAAAGCCCGAGATGTTTTTTCGCCAAGGCAGTGGGCGGCCCTTTATGAGCTGCTAACATGAATGAAAGAAGGTTTTAAAACAGAGTAGGTAGTTGAGGATTTGTGTGGCTGAACGCCGGGGCCTCCTGAACACTAGGCTAGATTGTTGTACCGTCCTGAATGGTCGAGTCAGCACTCTTTAACTCCTCAATAAGCATAGGCCTATCCCAAATAGCACACTGCTCCCTTTTTAGTGCACTATGTTAGACCAGAGCCCTATGGGAGAGTAGTGTTGGATTTGGGATGTAACCCTGTGCTTCCACCATCACTGAACAATGTTCAAACAGTGTTGAAGGACTTAGTTGAAAACAGAGAACAGCACCCGTATCATTTATGAATGGGTTTTGGTTTTCTTGGGTAGGAAACGTGACAGACCAAGAAGGACTAGGGCCTAAATTGAATTTGGGAGAAGGTGATGTAATCCAGTGCCCTGGGTCAGCTAGAGATGTTATTATCTCCATTTGGGGGTTCCTTATTAGCGTGTGGACTGGCCTGTTGACAGGGTATCTACCTTGTCCCAGCTGCCCGAACCTGCCAGCTGATTTAGTAGGGCTCCATGCCATGGTATGTAAACCATTTCCAGCAGGAATGTATAAGCAAGCCATAAAAATAGGATTTGGGCTGAGACGCACAAGACAGATCGCGCCATAAAACAATGCGCCCATCTACAGCATGGCCGCACAACAGCGGTTCTCACGGGCAGAGGGGAGCCCGCAGGGTCAGAGGTCACCCTATGACACACCATAGATTTGAGGAGGAACGTGTTTAAACCTGGTAATGGATTACTGGCCCAGGACATTGTAATCCTACCCACAAATAAATGATAGTGCTCACAATTAAAAAATTAACAAGACACATGCATAGAAGATTAAAAAACCTCTCAAGAAGACCTCTCAAGAAGACTTCTTTTAAGAAAACTGATTCTTAAGCATAGCCTGTACAGTACCCCCCTGTACTAAATTAATAAAGAACACATTTTAATATTTTTATTATCCAACATGACGGCATGCACGCCCATAGTTGATTGGCTTGAACGACACGAGATCACAAACAGACCATGCCATTATTTATTTTTTAGCCTTCTTGTAACGTCCAGCACAGTGTGGGCTGGCGTTACCATATGAACTGAGATAATCATTAATTATATTGTTTATTTGTTTTATGTATCTGTGTTTCTCTTTAGTTAGGCCAATGATTTGTATTGTAGTTATAATTTGATTTATATTAAATGTCCCTTTAAGATCATGTGACACCTCTCTCTAGTTTGGCTGTTGCTAGGTTAGGTTAGGTTAGGCTGGTATCTTGTAGATCTGATGGTTACTGATTATGTTCAGCCGTGTTCAATTAGCCAGTTAGTTTGCTCTTTATAAATGCTGGCCAAACTAGAGAGAGGTGTCAGTCATTGATGATCTGTCCGTGGGTGTGAGAAGGCTGTATGGGAGCTACTATTTGAAATGTAAGTTGTGACAAGAGTGTTGTTGAAGTTTGGAAATGTAAGCGTATGCTCTTTAATTGTAAGCTAGCTGTCAGCATCACATTCCGCTGTGAGAGCATGGTAATATATATGTTATCGTTGTGCACTCGCATTTACTTGTTCATCTGCAACTGTACTAGGTTGTGAAAAGTGTGTGGTATGTGCTTGAGTTTATGCGTGTGTTTTATGCCACTGTGAGAGCATAATAAGCTATGTAAGTATACTCGTTCTGCACTCGTTTCAGCTGTTCGCCTGCAACTGCATTACATGTATGTTTTCCCAGATTCTCCATTAAACAAGCAGAAACCATCAAATACCTGCCTTGGTCTCCCTCTCTCCTCCACACACCTACACCACAACCGTGACACTTCTACCTTGATTGAGCTACAGTACCAACTGCACAGGCTAGGACTCCTACATGGCCATACATATGAAATATCTTAACATTTATTTGAAAATATACACTCACCTAAAGTATTATTAGGAACACCCGTTCAATTTCTATTCAATGATCTACTCAACCAATCACATGGCAGTTGCTTCAATGCATTTAGGGGTGTGGTCCTGGTCAAGACAATCTCCTGAACTCCAAAATTATTATTCACAATCTGCTCAGTAACTGGGATTTTCATGCACAACCATTTCTAGAGTTTACAAAGAATGGTGTGAAAAGGGAAAAACATCCAGTATGCAGCAGTCCTGTGGGCGAAAATGTCTTGTTGATTCTAGAGGTCAGAGGAGAATGGGCCGACTGGTTCAAGCTGATAGAAGGACAACTTTGACTGAAATAACCACTTGTTACAACTGAGGTATGCAGCAAAGCATTTGTGAAGCCACAACACACACAACCTTGATGCGGATGGGCTACAACAGCAGAAGACCCCACCGGGTACCACTCATCTCCACTACAAATAGGATAAAGAGGCTACAATTTGCAAGAGCACACCAAAATTGGACAGTTGAAGTCTGGAAAAATGTTGCCTGGTCTGATGAGTCTCAATTTCTGTTGAGATATTCAGATGGTAGAGTCAGAATTTGGCGTAAACAGAATGAGAACATGGATCCATCATGCCTTGTTATCACTGTGCAGGCTGGTGGTGGTGGTGTAATGGTTTGGGGGATGTTTTCTTGGCACGTTTTAGGCCCCTTAGTGCCAATTGGGCATCGTTTAAATGTTACAGTCTACCTGAGCATTGTTTCTGACCATGTCCATCCCTTTATGGCCACCATGTACCCATCCTCTGATGGCTACTTCTAGCAGGATAATGCACCATGTCACAAAGCTCGATTCATTTCAAATTGGTTTCTTGAACATGACAATGAGTTCACTGTACTAAAATGGCCCCCACAGTCCCCAGATCTCAACCCAATAGAGCATCTTTGGGATGTGGTGGAAAGGGAGCTTCGTGCCCTGGATGTGCATCCCACAAATCTCCATCAACGGCAAGATGCTATCCTATCAATATGGGCCAAAATTTATAAAGAATGCTTTCAGCACCTTGTTGAATCAATGTCACGTAGAATTAAGGCAGTTCTGAAGGCGAAAGGGGGTCAAACATAGTATTAGTATGGTGTTCCTAATGATCCTTTACGTGAGTGTATTACCATATATGTTAATTACATATTTAAATACAAAAATCTAATATATGGCCATACATATGAAAAATCTTGACATATATTAGAAAATATATGACCATATATTTTGATTACAAAATTTGAATTACAACATGAGGAAATATATGTCAGATATATAAAAACGGAAAAATTCGACATATATGTAGTAGATATATGTGATGACGTTTCCACCATATATGCCGATATAGGATATATAAGTTATATACACATATGGCAAAATATAAGAGATTTCTGTATGGGTAATCTGTAGAGGATTCAATCCCTGGCCTCGCAATGTTACAGCTAACTCCAAGGCACTGGCATCAGCACTGCCCAATTTGAAATTCTAAATTGACAAGCTAAAGGGTAAAGCAATATTTACTTACTAAAGATCTAAACATGTGGGTACCATTTTTATGATTGTTCATGTAGCTTATGCTTCAACTGTGCTAAGCTAATTGCTCCATGTTACATTCGACTTTGGCAATACAGCACGGAGAGTCAACAAAATGGTCTCCACATGTTTGTCTGAATCTGGGTAATTTAGATTTCAAAGATTAAAACTTAATCTTACAAGCTTTTCCAATTTCAGTCATTTAGTACATGTGCATAATGTGTGGTCTAATGAGAAAAAAAGCAGGACAGGTGTGGACAGGTGTTCACAGGTGTAGCTGAGTAATAATCAATGTTTAATAGCCTTATGGCTATTGCACAGGTAGAAGCTGTGCAGGATTCTGTTGGTTACAGATTTGTAGCGCACATCACGCCTGCTATTTCAATATAGGACTAGGCCCAAAAGTGTTGCTCAAGATATCAGAAACAGACATTAATATTGGCCGTCCTACAGATGTACAGATAATAGCAACAGAAAACACACAAACCAATAACAAAAAAGATCCTTTAAGCTACATTAACGACGTTCTGCCTTTCCAACATATCTCAACTGATATATGTGTAAAATTCTCAGGCCACCTGGGAAAGAGTTTAAAGCCATTTATCTGAGAAACACTTGCTTGTGTTTGTAGACATTAAATAACATCAGAATACATACAAATAATCATTTATACCATATAAAGTCAAACAATTATTGTGATGTTATAAAGGTAACTGATAACTTGTCAGATGGCTAGAATAAATGTGAGACTCATCAAAATATGTCTGAATCTGTGCGCCTGTAAATTCAATCACGGAAATATAGTTGGTGAATGTAATCATACTGTACATAATTTGGCAAAAGGCTTCTATGTTGGATTAACAGTGCGAAAAGAATCCGTGGCTCGGAGACATGTGGTTGGTTAAACCATGTGAGCACCCCTCGCCATTCTGCTTCTGTCCAAGTATTTGCAGAGCTGCCGACAAGGCAGGGTCAGTGGGAATTGGGAGAGGACAAAATTTGAGATTTTTTTTCTATATATATATATATACAGTATATATATGGTCTCAACTGACAGAAGACTTTACCACATTACTCTGGGTCACCTATGATGAAACACTATTTGCGTAGATTTAATCATTTATTTTGTTGACATGCTGCACAACTGGTCTTCATGCAAATGAGGGCAATGTATAAATGAGGGCAATGTATAAATGAGGGTCATGTATACCCAGGATTACAACATGTCACCCTGCATAAGGAAATATCTAAATAGACAGTCAGCAGAGGCCTGCACACAGTCAAAGTAGAATGTTTTTTTAAGTGAACCCAATGAGGTTGACGCTACACTGAGATTTCCTACCTTCCTAAACTGCCAAGCTCCTTGAAAAATCTCATTGAAAGTATTTTGATTAGATTAAAGTATATACATTTCGCAGTGGATAAATCAACAATGCTGAAAACTGGCGCGGACAGAAATCGGAAAGAGGAGCTTCCGATTAACTAGTGCTACGGACACGGATATGTAATCACAGGCTCTGTGTTGGTGCTGGTGAAAGTGTGTGAGAGTGTGCACGCTGTCTAAAGAATGGCAGAGGTGATATGTTGGAAGAGCTGCTATAAAACGCCTCAAATGAAAAGAGGAAAATGAAGAAAGCTAGCTGGGGGGTGGGGTGGGGGGTGTCTGCTTTGTCTCAGGAGCAAGGATGCAGAGTCAGGTCGACGTGGAAAAGCCAGGGAATGGGAGAGCAGTGTGAGCGTGGCAGAACCTCCAGCCCTAAGTATCGCTCCAAATCCCCCCCAGCGCACCGCGTTGGGAGAGCACGCAGCCCTGGCCTCAAATCAGACGCCGGGCCAGGGCACGATGGCCGTGGTCCCCTGGCACCGCTGGAGCTTAGCCAAGGTTGACCCCGTGGCAAGCTGTCTTCTCTACCCCCAGCTTCAAACACTGGGAACAGATTTATGTCCTAGCCACAGAATTACGCACCACCTTCCAATATAGCTGGTTACAATATAACCACTGATTTATCATAATCTAAAGCAATTAAAATTAAATATTCCTTCAAACACATGAATGGATACATATCTACATTATATAAATTATCATGTGTCATACAAAAATGGGAAAAGAATTGAAGTAGACAAGCAGTAGACAAGTATTCAGCAGCATAGCGCTCTGTATTATACTGCTGGTTTGCTTATAAAGTACTGCTGGTTTCTAAAGCTAAGCAGGATCAGGCCTGGTTAGGCCCGGGATGGTAAACCAGTGCTGCTGGTAGTGGTGTTGGAGGGCCAGTAGGGGGCACTCTTCCCTCTGGTCTATAGATCATTCCCAAGGGCAGTGATAGGGACATCTGCCATGCGTAGGGTTCTGTCTTTCGCATGGAACCTTAAATGGTTGTCCTAAGGCTCCATGTTCACTAAAGATCCCATGGCACTATTCGTAAGTCGGTGTGTTAACCCCGGTGTCCTGGACATATTTCCAATCTGGCCCTCATACCATCATGACAACCTAATCATCCCCAGCTTTCAATTGGCTCATTCATCGTCGCCTCTACCCCCACTTCTCCCCAGGCCATTGCTATAAATGACAGTATGTTCTCAGTCAACTTGCTTGGTAAAATAAAAGGTAAAATGGATTAAAATGGAGTATTGCGGAAATCAAAACCGAGAAAGCACTTTACTCTTTCCTTTGAGAAGTGAGTCCACTTCCTTTCAGACTTCAAACTGACACAGTCCAGAGAGAGTCAATGTAATTCACCAAAATAACTACATCTTGCGCCAGAGTTTGGTGCAGCGGTCTGAGCTACCGAGTTTGGAGCACACATTCGACCTGGCGATGCCCTGGCAAGGCCGCTGTCTGTTCCCTTTCTCTCCCTCACCTTACATGCCTGTCTCCCTCTGCTTCTAGCTGTCCTGTAAATAAAATAATACAAACATTCCCCACAAAAATATTTAAAAGACAATAACTACGTCTCTCTGTGTTTCCAGCAGTCATAGAGCTATGTTCTAACCTGGTCAACGTTCTAACCCCTGTGGAACCTAATCTAAACTTCAATACATTTGACCTGGACTCATCGGGCTGTAGTGAAAAGCTGTGCCCTATATAGAATAAAGGTTGAAAACTGGCATGCAGTCTGAATGTTATTCCCTTAGCACAGATACAGCCACGGTTTATGATACGTGATCCAATCAAGAGCTGAGAGCTTGTCACTGCATTCCGGGGGCAGATCTGACACTATCATGCACCCTGACGAAGCGCCGTCATCAGTCTATTTCTGGGTCTGTTCACAGGACATGTACCAGAGATGGGCAGGTCTTTAGGTTGGGCAGTCAGCTGCATCAGACCAGCGAAATATTGTGACCTTCAAGCCTTGGACCCGATTTTATTCAGGCTCACACCAGCACCTATTAGCTCACCGCCATTACAGACATCCTCAACTTTGCCCACAAAATCTCATAAGCATTTGGCTAGAGGCCAGAACGCGGAGAGCCGAAACAAATAGGCATGCATGCTATTGATTTTTTGGCTTTTAAAATATTGTTTAGTGGGGTATCTTTTGTTATTTTCTTGAAAAGAAAATAGGAAGCAAACGCTAGAGGTACAGATCAGTAGGTGGAGACAGAGAGGAAGTGAACAGACAGTCAGCTGAGCCGGACCTCTGTTGCCCGGGGACATGTGTGGTCCAGAATCGGGAGCCTGGACCGCTACACCACACTCTGGCACAAAGCAGGCTATTGTAACACAAGACAGTTAGGACTGCGGTAATATCTTCATGCCATGCCCTATAGAGAGGCTCCAGCCTATATCCTCATGTGAGTCCACTCAACCGTTTTGATACCACGCAGATTCAGAACGCTCCTCTAAGATGTTGCAACAAGCAGCTTAGTCTTTCCATCTTGCCCCTCTGTCGATCCGTGCTGTGCGTAGCTTAGTTAATCTAACCTCTCACAACCCCTGCCTCCAGGTAAGTTAAAGCCAATCTCACATCTGTAGCTCATTCATTGGGTTTAATGAGCTGAGAGACGTCGGTATGAATGAACAAACACAGCCTTGAGTAGCTACCTGCTTGTACCATTATGTGCTCGTGAGGCAATTAGGCCTGCAAACACCCTGACCACAACACCAGTACGTAGAACACTGACACATAACATTATGTAAAATCGCGCATCAAAACAGATATTTACAATTATTTACTATGTCTAACTTCCTATGACAACAGAGACATTTAGCAGGAAACTAAACAGGTCATATCTGTGTGGGGCAATGATGCTGTTCTCCCAAAAAACACTGGCAAAAGGCAGCCGTGCACTTTTTAAAAAGCTGCTGTGAAACCCTTAGTGCCAGCCCTGTTTGTGGTCTAGGGAGTCAGAGCTTGTGTGTGACCGGGGGATATGCATGGGCTGTCCCATGCCTAGCCAGTGATGGGGCTGTCGGGCGTAGCGTGCTGGTCAGGGCAGGCTTCTGTCTGGCCTCTGGTCTGTCTCTCCGTGGATGTACACATGGCATAAATCAGCCCTCATGACACCAGGGCACCAACGACCTCCCATTACATCACAGCTGTAAACAAACACAGGAATCTGCTGCCACAAATGTGTACCTCACAGGGCCAATGCTCACAGCATTCCAGCCAGCGTGCCTTATCTTTATTGGTGGTTGGGGGTAAACGGGGACCGAACGCCAGAAGGGTGGTGCTTTAGAGAGATGCTGATGGAGACAAAATGGGACAGACAGACAGGAAAACAGACATGGACTCAGACATGAAGATAGTAAGACCGACAGACAGGGAGCCAGGGAGATAGACAGGAAGACAGTCAGACTGACAGACAGGGAGCCAGGGAGATAGACAGGAAGACATACTGAGAGTGTGAGAGAGAGAGAGAGAGAGAGAGAGAGAAAGAGAGAGAGAGAGAGAGAGAGAGAGAGAGACAGACAGACAGACAGACAGACAGACAGACAGACAGACAGACAGACAGACAGACAGACAGACATAGGCAGACAAAGAGAACGACAGACAGGGAGACAGACAGTGATGCAGACAGGGAGACAGACAGGGGTACAGACAGGGAGACAGACAGGAAGACAGACTGAGACAGACAGGGAGATAGACTGAGACAGACAGGGGAACAGACAGTGAGACAGACAGTGAAACAGACAGGGGGACAGACAGGGGGACAAACAGGGAGAAAGACAGTGAGACAGATGGGTGACAGACAGTGAGAAAGACAGGGAGACAGACAGAGAGACAGACAGGTAGAGAGGATGACAGACAGGGAGAAAGACAGTTAGACAGACAGTGAGATAGACAGGGGGGCAGACAGGGGGACAGACTGAGACAGACAGGGGGACAGACAGGGATAGAGACTGAGACAGACAGGGAGGCAGACAGGGAGACAGACTGAGACAGACATGGGAGACAGACAGTGAGACAAGACAGGGCGACAGACAGGGCGACTGACAGGGGACAGACAGGGAGACAGACAGGGAGACAAACAGGAAGAAAGACAGTGAAACAGACAGGGAGACAGACAGGGAGACGGACAGACAGGGAGACAGACAGTGAAACAGACAGGGGGACAGATAATGAGACAGACAGGGGGACAGACAGGGGGACAGACTGAGACAGACAGGGAGACAGAC
>JACXGM010030559.1:0-13239 GCA_016801145.1 Umbra pygmaea
CCACAGATGCTCAATAAGGTTTAGGTCTTCTGTTGGAGGATGCTCCACAGATGCTCAATAAGGTTTAGGTCTGGAGACATGCTTGGCCAGTCCATCACCTTTACCCTCAGCTTCTTTAGCAAGGCACTGGTCGTCTTGGAGGTGTGTTTGGAGTCGTTATCATGTTGGAATACTGCCCTGTGGCCCAGTCTCCGAAGGGAGGGGATCATGCGCTGCTTCAGTATGTCACAATCAGAGTTGGGAAAGTTACTTTTTAAATTTACTTTTAACAAATGTAAAAGTAACTTGTTACCCAACTCTGGTCACAGTACATGTTGGCATTCATGGTTCCCTCAATGAACTGTAGCTTCCCAGTGATGGCAGCACTCATGCAGGCCCAGACCATGACACTCCCACCACCATGCTTGACTGTAGGCAAGACACACTTAAATTAAGTGGGCTAATTGAGAAAAGGGCTAATTGGCCCAGTTTGGACAAGTTCACTTAGGGGTGTACTCACTTTTGTTGCCAGCGGTTTAGACCTTAATGGCTTTGTGTTGAGTTTTGAGGAGACAGCAAATTTACACTGTTATACAAGCTGTACACTCACTACTTTACCTTGCAGCAAAGTGTCATTTCTTCAGTGTTGGCACCTGGAAAGTTATAATTAAGATATTTACAAAAATGTGAGGGTTGCACCTCACTTTTGGGAGATACTGTACATAAAAAACAAAGTCTGGAGTGAAATCATGTGGTGACATGCCCCCTCTTGTGGTTAGACAAAGTACTGCTGAATCTCTGAGCCCAGACAGAAACAGACACCAGAGACGACCCAGCACATTGATCTGTTTTTCCACAGGAGCAGTGATGACCAGGAGGTTCTGTTTGACCAGATCTTAATGGGACAGCTTGAGTTTCCTCTCCCTTACTGGGACAATGTATCAGAGTCAGCCAAGGAGCTGATCCGTTCCATGCTGGAGGTAGAGGTGGATCAGAGGTACACATCTCTGCAGGTGCTGGAGCACCCCTGGGTCAATGTAAGGACCTCTTCAATTCTTCACTATATTGAACTCTATCCAGACACAGGGTCACCATGCAGTAAACAAACACCAGCGGGATGTTTGTGTGAAGATCTGATTTACCAGCTTGAATCTCTGTAAAACCTGATGTGTTATATGTAACCTTTCTTCTTTTATTTTCCCTCCACGCTTCCTCCTCTCCTCTCTTCCACATTTAATTTCCTCCTCACACGTCCTCTCCTCCTACACGCTTCCTCCTCTCCCACACACTTCCTCCCCTCCTCCACACTTCCTCCTCTCTTCCCTTCTCCTTAATGCAGGATGAGGGTCTGTCGGAGAACGAGCAGGAGCTTTCAGTAGCAGGGAAGATTAAGAAACACTTCAACACAGGACCTAAAGCCAACGACACCACGGCAGTCATCACCGTAAGCCTAACATTCAATGCAGTTTTGTTAAGAGGGCAGTTCAAACCATGTCCACGTCGTTGTTCTGGCTTCTTCTTCAGATCTAGGGCTGACAGTACTTTTTTTTCTCTTGGGTTGTTTTGATGTAGAAAGCTAGTAGTGTAGAGATCTAAATGGTGTCTGAGCGATGCGCTCAGAGGAGTTTCAGGTATTGAAAAGTGTTCTCCAGGCAGATCTGCTTTGGAGGCAGAAATCATTTGATTGGTTGATTCAAAACAGAGCTCCCAACACACATTGGAAATACATACTTTTGATTGATAATGATGATTTATGCCGAGCTAATATCTTCCCTTTGTGTGTATATATAACACAGGGTTACATACCCAGGTGTGGTACAGGTTAGGGTTTAGTGTAGGTATAATTAAAGACTGAGAAAATGATGCTCATGTGCACATTTGTAATGTGATGTGAGGTCCGCCCACTGTTTGGAATCAACCAATCAAATGATTTCTGCCTCCCAAGGCAAATCTGCATGGAGAACATGTTTCAATACTGTACCTAAAAATCCTCTGAGCAAATGATGCATGAACCTAACTGGTGTAGAAAGATAACTGCATTTATATTGAAATGCTAAATAGAGTATGAGGCTAGCTTCACAGCACTGTTATATTGAAATACTACACGGATGTCAGTCTGGCAGTGCTTGGTTTTAAATAGTTAGAAAAATGTATTTGAATGCAATTTAATTGAACTTTAACCAAACAAGCCAATAAGCCACAAGATGTAATAGCAATGAAATATAAGGGTCTGAGATCAGGTGGCTTTGTGATGCTAGAATGCAGCTCACTGGTGTAAAAAGCAAACATTCTTTTGAAGCTTGCTGGTGTTTGAAGCTAACTGTTGAATAATACTAACTGTTCAATAATAATATTTGAACATTACTGGTGTAGGAATCTGACTGGGGTACGAAGTTAACTAGTGTATGAAGCGAAATAGTGTTGTGAACTGATGAGAAGGCTTACCGGTTTTAGAAGCTAACTGGTGATCAAAGCTTAATGTTTTTTAAAGCTAGCTGGTGTATGAACCTAACTTCAAAGCTGAGTGAGGGACCTAATTAAATCCACCGATAAATATTAATATAATTATATCTTTTTTATAGATAAATATTAATATAATTATATCTTTTTTATAGTAATGGTTTAAAGTTCTACAATTGTTATCATTTAAAGATTATTTTTAGATGTTTAAACGGGTACTGCTGTCTGTAAGTCCTACTGGTTTTAAAAGTGTTACTGGTGTAAGTTATACAGTTTTTAAATTAGTTTTTGGTTTCCAGACATCCTACTGGGGTTAAAGGTTATTCGTTTTAAATCCTCATGAATATTGAACTGGTTTTGAAAGCTGCTGGTTTCTGTATTGTAATGTCCTGGGTTCCTTTTGGTTTTAAAAGCTGCTTTATTTAAAGCCGCTGAATCATTCTTAGTCACCTGGTGTGTGTTTTATTGTCCAGTTGGACCCCAGCTTCTCCATGCAGCGTTCTGGGTCGTTGGACTTCTACCAGCACCCAACCATGTACTGGATAAGGTACGATATGAGGTCACAAAGCCTGTCTGCTTCCTGCGTCCCAGCGTGCTGATTGGTCGCTTGCTTCTGTGTGCCCGAATCATGTCCCACGCTACGCTCCCTCTGAAAGGCTTTCTTTGTGTTTCTGTGCTGGTTGCTCCTCCCCCTTTCATTTGTCATTCACAGTCCTTGCCACGCCCTCTTTCGTATCTTGTCGCTGTGTCCTGTTCCTGTCGGGACACAGTGTGTTTCGTTGGTTTACACACTGAATTGCAGGTACCCACACTCGTTTGTGTGGCGCTTTGTGTTTTCATCCAACCTTTCCTCTGGGGCCATGTATCTAACATTTGTGTAACGTAGTGCTCTCAAAATGTTTCTCCTCATAACTACCTGCTCCCTCCTAACAATGAATGCTTTGTGGAGTTTGTTAACACGTTAACAGTGAGGGCTCCTCTTTCTGCTAAGTTACCTCCCTGTCTCTATGAACGCTGAAGCTGCAACCCTTGACCCTCTGTTTTGGGATTGGCATGTCTGTTTGTGGGCTGATTCCTCCTGCTTTGTCCTCTCATCCCTCTCTCCTCTCGCCCCTCTCTCCTCTCGCCCCTCTCTCCTCTCGCCCCTCTCTCCTCTCGCCCCTCTCTCCTCTCGCCCCTCTCTCCTCTCGCCCCTCTCTCCTCTCGCCCCTCTCTCCTCTTGTCCATCTTTCATCCTCTCATCCATTTCAGTCCTTTATCACCTCTTCCACTTCACGCCCCCCCAACCTCTAAGTCCTCTATTGTCAATTAACCCACAATCCTCAGCGTGAGTTTCATCCCCGTAACCTGCCTCTCTTATTGGCTACCTTGTGTCCCCTCCCCCTCAGGCCACCTCTCTTGATAAGGAGGGGCAGATTCTCAGACGAGGACGCAACCAGGATGTGAGGCCGTGCCCGTTGACATTGACGACGACATCAATAACAACAACAAAGATGGACGAACAGCCCAGCTGCCACCTGGGCCCAGCTCTTGCCCCCCTCTCTTTGACCTTTAACCTGGGATCTGACCCTGACTCTTCTCCCAGCCTCACCCCAGAATCGGATGATGAGGACATCTCCCTGAGCTCAGCTGGAACCGTTTACTCTCCTAACTCCCCCTTCTAGAGCCAAAGAGGGAGGAAGGAGAGGGGGAGCAATCGGAGAGTAGGGGGCTTTACATTCTACCCCCTTCTACACCTACATAGTGAGGAGGGAGGGGCAGAGGTCAGACTGAGGAAAGAAGTAGTTACCTGGGGCTTCTGTCGCTCGGTAAAGGGGCGAGTGTTCCACTCCTCTACCCCCTTCTTCTTGAGCCTGGGAGGGGGAGGTAGAGGAGCCTATGGGGCTGGGGGTGTTCACTGTAACGCTAGGGTGTCTATTTCTCCCTTCTACAGCTCTGGAGGGTGGAGGTAAGGAGAGAGAAGGGGGACAGGGTGACAGGGGAGAGATGAAATGGGAGGGAAGGGACAAATGGAAAGAATGAAGAGACAAGTAACGTTTCCCACTTTTCCATCCTGCTGACGGACCAAGCAGCTGTTGGAGAGCTGGCAGATCTGAAGAGGGTCTAGACGTTAGCTGATCCTTTGTGATGATCTGAGCTCTGCATTGTAGCAAGGACTGAGTCTCCTCCACTAGGTGCTGTCTCGGTCAACGTGCCATCAGCCAGCTACCTGGAGAGCAAACTCTTTATTAAACTGTATCCTGTGTGTGTGTCTTAATTATCATTTTTTGTTTCATTTATTTGGTTTCTTATCTTTCTTTTTACCAATGTTTGAATAACGATGTCCTATGTTGGTCGTTTTGTCAATGGAACTTGTTTACGAAACGTAATAGTTTTAAAGTAGAGACATAGAGAATATTGTGTACGTACTGTAGATTTTCATACAGTCTTGTTTGTTTTCGAGATGGAACAAGCAATGCCTTGATAAACTAAGGTGTCTGATTAACCTTGAAGCAGCAAAATGAAACAGATGAACCAATGAAGACACAAGGGAAGAGAGAGCTGTCGGCGAGAAAGACTGAACAAGAGAAGTCTGTCTGTATTCAACTCAATACTTTTCCTATTTTCTTTACCGTACTCTCTAGAACACTGTTGCCTTTTAGCTTTCTTTGGTATTAGCCTTTAGCTGTTCTTCAGTCTACACTTACACTACAATAGTGGACCCTAATGTTAGCTGCACTGGGGTCCCGTCTAGACCTGTGTAACTGTGGTTGGTTTATTCCGGGGAAAGAGAAGAGCGTTATGCGCCACAACCAGACGTTTGCTCAGTAGACACGAAACTTGAGAAAATGTTTAGAAAGCATGGATTTTTTATTAAAGGGATTTGATGTTTCCAAACCTTCCACAGTTTAGTGCTTTCTGTATATAACTAAAATTTATCATTTGGCACACATTGTTGCAGATAGAAATAGAATGAACAGATCGGAAATCACAATTGAGAACAGACTTTTCTACTGTATAGATGGAATTTCTATCTGCAGCATTGTGCCTCCCAAACAACACTAGTGGTTCACTTAATAGGGAACATATGAGTGCAATTTGGGACAGTATACTAGACTAACTAACCCTAAGAACATGGTTTAGTGTCATACTTGTTGTATGCTATGTATATAATATAATTTTATTTATTTTAATAGTTCACAATATATTTCTTTACATCTGAACAGTAACAATACATGTCAGTGTTCATGTTCTGTATCTAATAAAGAAAGTCAGCATAACTCAACTTCCTGTCAGATGACGGTGCAGGAACGATGTCACTTCCTCTGTAACGTGCGTTCTGGGTACTGCAGTACTTCACCAATCACCACAGTAGCTACATGGGAAATGTGGTTTCCACTTCACCACCCATATATTAGAATCAGTTGTAAACGATGCCTATACCTCTGTCAAACTAAGATTTATTAAAACCAATACAGTATACATATACACTTCTGGTCTGTGTGTGTTCTAACAACTGTACCGCTGATGCTGTAACTCCAACAAAGACTGCTTTAAAATGGCCAGCACTACGTGTGACCTCTCCATCAAATGTACTCTCCTCTGGTCATCCTATACCAGTGAGGCCTATTGGGGGAGGAAGGACAGGATTATTCTCCAAAAAACGCAAACAATGGAAGACAATATTTTTTACTAAAAACAACATCCTCACTTGGGGGGAATCTTGCCAGAGGATAAGAAATGAAATTATCCTTTCAGAGTTGTGCTGCCCCAGGCTTAAGAAGCCTAGCAGAGAATGTGATTCCACTATCAAATGTTACAGTTCAAACTAACATTTTCCATTCAATAAAGGTATTTGAGTTTGAACATGGCAGCATGCAGGTGTGATAGAAGTATAGTGAGTTGGTGATTTTGGATAGTGATATGGAGTGATAGCTCAGAACTTTATATATTTAGATACCAGTGTGGCAACACCGAATAGACTTAGTTTTTGCCATAGACAAGGAATGATTAGAAATGCCATTCCAATTCAAATCAATGTAGCAGAATGGTCAGAGCAGCAGCCATTTTTATGTGCACCATTCCATTGCAAAGATCTAGCGGCCTACTTCCGCATTTAAACCAATTTGCTTGTTGTCACCGTGACAACTAACAACAATCGCCATTTTGTTGTGTACTAATCGAATGACCACGCCAAGCAGTTCAATGGACTTTCTATTTGTATGGTTTATGCTTTCACAGTCTTAATCAGCCATCTATGCTGAACTATGATTTCGTTGTAGGTGCTGATGATCATGGCTGTGTTAACTGCAAAGGTTGCAGTCTAAGGCTTCACCACCAGAGGGCCACCGTGAGGGAAGGACCAATGTTCATGACAGAAATGGAACAATGATTCATTTTTAGTTTATTCTAACAATGGTTGAACAAATAACACATATAGTATTTGGTAATAGTACTATAATAACAATATTGTCCAGCATTTTAAAATTAATATAAATTTATAGAAATTGTCTCAATATAATTCTATAAAAAAGAAATTATAAAAAATATAAACCATGTCACTATACTTATACTATAGTACTGAAGTAAACAACAAAAAAAACAGAATGGAGATCATAAGAAACTCAAACTACTTCTTCTTGTCCTCTGCTTCACCTCCAGGTGGAACTGGTTTTGGAAAGGTTAAAATATTCTCAGCAATCATCAAATTAAAGCATGTGATTCCCGAATCATTGCGGGAATGCACTTTACCTGAAGTTGCTTGAGGTTATATCCTAGTACTTTCTGTAAGTTTCTGGATGAAAGTGTTTGCTAAATGACAGAAATGTACACCCTACATTGTGCCACTCCCAACACAAACACACTCAGAAAATAAATGTTTCAGTTAGAAAACTAAAGGATCTCAGATGGTTTAACAAAGTCCAAGTCTATTTAACTATAAAGAAATCTCCTGTTCTCATCCACTTTTTCAGGCACCAGCCTCCACTTTCTCAACATACTATCAATAACCCAGATTATCATAAACATGTACTGTAGGCATAGCATAAATCCTTTCCAGGGTTCCTATCCTCCAGAAAAGTACCTTAGCTGGCAGTATTAGTGACATTCAAGTCTTCATTACTGTTCTTCATGCAGCAGGATCAAGCTGTCATCACAAACTCAGGATTTACTTTGCAAATTAATAGTCATCACTGATATTTGACACATTGCAATGCATTTCAAAAATGACTTTAATTTGGAAATAACAAATCTAACTGCTGCCAGCACAATATATTGCTGCTAGAAGAAATTAAATTAAGTCCTGAATGCCCATGACTACATTTTTTAAATGCATTGCAATTTGTCAAATATCAGTAACGGCTTTTATTTTGCAAAGTAAATTCTGAGTTTGTGTTGACACCGTCATCCTTCTGTTTGAAGAACAGAAATGAAGCCTCGAATGGCCATCACTAGCTGTCAGTGAATCACAATCTTTGGCTCAATGTCTTTGATAAAACACTAGGTGGCAGCATGTCCTTGTTCAGTTTGTTTACTGGCTCGTTTGTGTGGGTGACCTTTGTAGGCCGGTGTGTGTATGTGAATGTAGGAGGAAGAAGAGGAAGTCACCTCTGTGGAGTGGGACAACAAAGATACAGTGCATCCGGGAAAGTATTCACAGCATTTCACTATTTCCACACTTTGTTATGTGTATTTCAAAATGGATTAAATTCATTATTTCCCTCAAAATTCAACAAACAATACCCCATAATAAATGTAAAAGAAGTGTGTTTGAAATCTTAGCAAATTAAATAAAAATATAAAATTAAAAAAACATGTACATAAGTATTCACAGCCTCTGTTTAATACTTTGTTGAAGCACATTTGGCAACAATTACAGCCTCAAGTGTTTTTGAGTACAATGCTACAAGCTTGGCACACCTATTTTTGGGCAGTTTCTCCCATTCTTCTTTGCAGGACCTTTCAAGCTCCATCAGGTTGGATGGGGAGCATTGGTGCACAGATCTCTCTTTCAGATCTCTCTAGAGATGTTCAGTCAGGTTCTGGGCTCTGGCTGGGACACTCAAGGATATTCACAGAGTTGCCCTGTAACCACTGCTTTGTTATCTTGGCTGTGTGCTTAGGGTCATTGTCCTGTTGGAAGATGAACTTTCACCCCAGTCTGAAGTCCAGAGCGCTCTGGAGCAGATTTTCAGCAAGGATGTTTCTGTACATTGCTGCAATCATCTTTCCTTGATCCTGACTAGTCTCCCAGTTTCACCATGCTTCACTGTAGGGATGGTATAGGGCAGGTGATGAGCGGTGCCTGGTTTCCTCCAGACATGACACTTGCCATTCAGGCCATAGAGTTCAATCTTTGTTTCATCAGACCAGATAATTTTGTTTCTCATGGTCTGAGAGTCCTTCAGGTGCCTTTAGGCATACTCCAGGTGGGCTCTCGTGCCTTTTATTGAGGAGTGGCTTCCATCTGGCCACTCTACCATAAAGGCCTGATAGGTGGAGTGCTGCAGAGATGGTTGTTCTTCTGGAAGGTTCTCCCCTCTTCACAGAGAAATGCTGGAGCTCTGTCAGAGTGACCATCAAGTTCTTGGTCACCTCCCTGACTGAGGCCCATCTTTCCCGATCACTCAGTTTGGCTGGGCGCCCAGCTCTAGGAAGAGTCCTGGTGGTTCCAAACTTCATCCATTTACGGATGATGGAGGCCACTGTGCCTATTGGTACCATCAATGCTGCAGATAGTTTTCTGTACCCTTCCCTAGATCTGTGCCTTGATACAATCCTGTCTCTGAGGTCTACAGACAATTCCTTGGACTTTATGTTTTGGTTTGTGCTCTAACATGCACTGTTAACTGTGGGACCTTATATAGACAGGTGTGTGCCTTTCTAAATCATGCCCAATCAACTGATATTACCACAGGTGGACTCCAATCAGATTGTGGAAACATCTCGAGGATGATCAGTGGAAACAGGATGCACCTGAGCTCAATTTTTATGTCATGGCAAATTGCTGATTTTTTTATTGTTATACATTTGCTAAGATTTCAAACACACTTCTTTCACATTTTCATTTTTGGGTATTGTTTGTAGAATTTTTACAGAAATAATTAATTTGATCCATTTCATAATAAGGGTGTAACAACTGGAGTTGCCAGTAAGTTTGGCCAATTTTAGGGCAACGATAACCAACCTTTTTGTGGGGCCAGTGGGACGCTGTGCGGTTCAAGCCTTTTTGCCATCTTCCTAATTGTTGCAGGACATTCAAAATTCCCAATATGGTACTCATTACATTGTTTACCAGTTAATGTTGACAGTGTACAGCTCACTTTGTGGTGAGGGTTTGTCCCCTATATTCACTGTAAGTCACTCTAGATAAGAGCATCTGCTAAATGACTAATATGTAAACACCATCCCTTCAACAGGGAGTTGTATGACGTCAGGGACAGTGCCACACTCTAATAGCTAACTAGCCAATCTTCCATGTTACCTTTAGCCAAGACATCTAAAGCCAAGATAGGTATTTTACTATATATAAGTTGTGTTGTTTATTGATGATACATCGTTTGCCAATACAAAAAGCTAAGTTATTTGCAATTCAGGGTCTTTGAAATATCAACATTGCCATTTGTTAACTGTAGGGTACCTGTAGGGTAATTGTGAATGCTAGGATCTCAGATGGGCGATATTACTGCATGCTATACTCTATACAGCAGTAATCATGGGTAGTCAGTCGTTTTTCCTATCCACTGTGCTTTAATTTCGCATTGTTGCTTGCTTTTTGGGGTTTTAGGCTGGATGTATGTAAAACTGCTGATGTAAGAAGGGCTTAATAAAATACATTTGATTGAATTAATCATATTTCCAGTATTTTTTATTTACTGTACTTATTACAGGCTTATGTTTGGGAAAGTGTTTAGCTGAGAATGATCATCCTAAAACTGACCATAACCCTCCTTGGTCTTCCACAGGATCAAAGCTACAGCCATGTAGGATACATGCTCTGTAGATGAGTTTGATAGTCTATAGTAATGGTAGACTACAGTTTCTTAAAAAATTATATTTTGAATGGAATGTGTTGGAAATAATAATTAAATCCTGTAAGTTAGTTTTACGGAATACTTTACTCCGATTGGGCTACATTTCCCTCTTCTCAATGATGTGCATAAAACATGTTATGAAAATGTTAGGAATTTGTTAACCAAATAATACAATTGTAAGTCCCCCACTCTCAGTTTCTGTGTTATATGTGCCCTGGTCTGTGTTGCTGTTTCTGTGCTGTGTTTCTGTTCTGTGTGTGTGTGTGTGTGTGTGTGTGTGTGTGTGTGTGTGTGTGTGTGTGTGTGTGTGTGTGTGTGTGTGTGTGTGTGTGTGTGTTCTGTTCAGTTTGTGTGTTCCCACAGGTGGCCCTGGTTCAGCCAATCATCACTTATCACTGACTCCTCCCCTCCGTTATCCCATACACCTGGATTCAGCAATCACCATTACCCATCACACCCTTCCCTTCAGTATAAAATGCCATCTGTTTGCCCATTCACTCTCTCTTGCTACTGATTTGGGTTTGGTTATGTGTCAGCTCTGGTCTGTATGTAACAGTGGTTGAGGCCACTTAGGCAATTTAGTTAGTGTTAGGTGGCTTTGTGCCTTAGCGTGTTGGTAGAGTGAGAGTTTTGTTTGTTTAGTTTGTTAGAGAGAATGGTAGGCCTATTGTAAGTGTGTTTAGTGTTGTAGTCTTTAGTGTGTTAGTAGTATTTGTGAATTGTTCTAACCATTTGTTTCTTTTGTGTTCCCAGAGGAGTAGAGGAAGCACATGGGGAGTGTTAGGCAAGACGGCCTGGCCTTACACCACCCGTAGGGTAACTCCCCTGTTAAAAACACTAGGAAAGACCTGAACAGACCACACCTGTACTTTGGATAGGACGCCTCATTCGTGTGCCAGTATAGGTGTAGGTTCTGTGTGTGTGTTAGTTTAGAGCAGGGTAGAGTTAACCTTTGTTTTAAGTTATTTCCTTAGGTCCTGTCCAGCCTCTCCTCCCAAACATATTATTTTAATTCAAATTTACCTTGGCTAATAAAAGCCCTATTGTGAAAAGGTACTTTGTTTCTGTGTCCTTGCTTGCACCTACGACCCCATACCTCCTTTGCTGGCTGCAGTGTGGCCTTGGACAGTGTTGGTGACATCCCACTCCCCTCCTGGGGAGGAGTACGAATGTAACAACAATAATAGACAATGTAGCCTAACAGAATAATACAGGAGTCTAGCATATTACAACTGACTTAATCTTTCAAATCTGTTGATGTTCATACATAATATGAACATATGGTAGGCTAATTAAATAATTCAAGTAATACCAATACTCATAGTGTCTGTGTCACATTTCAATGTAGTCAAATGTAATGATTGCATAATTTAAGTCAACAAAGGTTTACTTACTGAAGACTAAATCATTTGCTTATTGTTGGATAAAAGAATTGTTAGTTTGCTTGTGTAGTATAAACATTAAATTGAGCGCTATTGCAGAAAACAATGTCCCATCACGAGATACAGATGGAAAACAAAAATATTAAGTAAATGATTCAGTGATTCAAAATATCAGAATGCCCATCGCAAGAATCAGCCTTCCTCTGTTACATATTGAAGTAGAAATATACTGTAAAGTGCACTGTAAAATTTTGTGTCTAAAATATTGGCACTCATTCATCAAACGTGCGTAGAAACCTGTGTAGATCTGAGCGCAGAAATCATCTCACAACGAGACTAACGTGTGATTTACAAAACATTTGTATCACTCTAATTCCAGCATACGAATGAGCGGCTGTTGATTAATCAGACGGTTGAAAACAATCGTAATTTAAATAACACGCCCACAAATATGCATGAATTAGAGGCCTCGCCCTTAGAATTTACAACATGGATAAGTGAAATCCGAAGAAAAGGATTTTCTCAGAAAAAATATAGACGCTCTACTGCTATAGTCATTGAAAGCGATTAACGAGAACCTAAAGTGTATTTCAAATAAATGAATTATTTTTTACTAAATATTCCACGTTGTATTTTTTAAGTAGCTTTCTTACCCAATATAGCACTTACTATATTAGAAGCTCAGAATAAGATCCTATCTCCTTCGTAGAGCCCACAATGGTGGCTGTTGTGGCCACTGATCTTCATTGAATGGCATCGTTCTCCAGCGCAATATCGCAGAGAACCCCGCATGCCATAATTATGTTGCAGGCCTGCTCTGGTGTGTATAGCAGTCCCCCCACCCCACCCCGCTTACCCAAGACAGAGCCACCTGTACAAACCTATACATCACTCCACTGTGGTTCGTGTGCGTGTGTGCGCACTGTTGAACCTGCGCTCCTGCTGGTTTTCTGGATTTGCAAGCGGTGTATACAAGTCCTTCTCAAGAAATTAGCATATTGTGATAAAGTTCATTATTTTCCATAATGTAATGATAAAAATTAAACTTTCATATATTTTTCATATATTTTTCATTGCACACCAACTGCAATATTTCAGGTCATTTATTGTTTTAATACTGATGATTTTGGCATACAGCTCATGAAAACCCAAAATTCCTATCTCAAAGAATTAGCATATCATGAAAAGGGTCTCTAAACGAGCTATAAACCTAATCATCTGAATCAACTAATTAACTCTAAACACCTGCAAAAGATTCCTGAGGCTTTTAAAAACTCCCAGCCTGTTTCATTACTCAAAACCGCAATCATGGGTAAGACTGCCGACCTGACTACTGTCCAGAAGGCCATCATTGACACCCTCAAGCAAGAGGGTAAGACACAGAAAGAAATTTCTGAACAAATAGG